>JALPQD010000029.1:10619002-10711502 GCA_023101885.1 Typhlomys cinereus
GAAAGAAAAACCAAACAAAAAAAACCAGCAATGAGAAGTTAAAGAAAAATTAGATAAACGTAAGAAGAAATAAAACAAAAATGAGTTTTTTTTTTTTTAATAAACACAGCATAGTGGCACATCAATTCCAGCACTTGAGAAGTGGAGGCAGGGGAATCCAAAGTTAAAGATCATTTTTGGCTTCATAGTCATTTTGAGGCCAGCCTGGGATACACGATAAACTGTCTCAAAAGAAACAACAATAATAAGTAAAGTCAAAGTGCTGGGGAGATGGCCCTGGTTAAGAGCATTGCTGTGCAAACACAGTGGCCTGAGTTCAATCTCCAGAACCTACATAAAAAGCTGTGTGTGGTCACTGACACCTGTAAGCCCAGCACTGTGTGTGGCAGAGATAGAAAATCATGGGGGCTGACTGGATAGCAGTCTAGTTGCAGGTTCAGTAAACGACCTTTTCTCAAGGGAATAAGGCAGAGAGTGCTAGAGCCGGCCACTCAATGTCCTCCTCTGGCCTTCATGTATGCACATGTTCATGAGTACTTGCACATAAACATGCACATTCATACATACTTGCACACATGCTATGTATATTTAACATACACACGGTACTAATAAAAGTATATTAGGGATGGAAAAAGAGCACTGGAGAAAGAAAGGAAAGAAGGAAGGAAGGAAGGAAGGAAGGAAGGAAGGAAGGAAGGAAGGAAGGAAGGAAGGAAGGAAGGAAGGAAGAGAGAGGAAAGGAAAAGGAAGGAAAGAAAAGGGAAGGAAAAGGTAGCAAAGAAAGGAAGACGAGGAGGGAGAAAAGAAGAAAGAGGAAGGGAGGAATGGAGCCTCGCTAATTGCTACTATAACAATTGCTAGGTAAAGCAGCTCAGAAACCTCCAGAGAAGTGCTGCTTCCCACATACACTAGAGCAACAAGGAACAGAAGTCACCGTGGAGTATAGGGGTGTTAGGGACTACCAGGAAAGGCTTACAAGTCCCATTCCCTGTCATGCCACAATCCCCAGAAAACACAAGACTGCAGAGGCCAAAGGCTTCCACTCCCGCCTCCCCCCACAGCACCACGTGGAGCTTGTTAGAGCCAGTGGGATCAGAGAACTCAATGCAGCAGTGTTAGCAATTTACTTGATAAGTATTTTTACTTTTATTATGTTTTTGCATATAGGTTGAATGATGGTTTTGCTTTCATTTGTGTATTGGTTAGTTCCATTTTAAGATGGTGGTTTAAGTTTCTTCTCTCTTTACTATAAGACATTCTTTACTATTATCTACACTCACATCTCGTGTATTTCTCTCATTCCGGTCTTTTCCTCTTTCTCTCATTCTTATTCTTCTTCTTTCCCTATTATAATCATCAATACCTTTAACAATCTCTAAAATCTGTGGACTCTGGTAACATACCTCCTTTCCCTGTTTACTTATTTCACCTACCTTAGTTTTTTTTTTTTCTTTTCTCAAAGTTGATCTAATACTTTTATTTTTTTTTTTAATATGGAATCCAGGATGTGAACTCAGGACCTTCTGCTTGCAAGGCAGAGGTTTAACCCATGAGCCACCTCTCCGGCCCCTGATCTAATACTTTTAATCATTCCTCATCTTATTAAAGTCTGAGTATACACCATATTATCCTTGGTTGTTTATCTTAAAAGTTATTGAAGTCAAATAGGTCACTACTGTTAATGACTAGCACAACACTTGCATAGTGGTAATATCCAATAATTGTGGTTGCTTTTGCAGTTAAACTCCTACTGAGGGAACAATTAGACTTTGAACCATATACCCCAAGCTCTAGAAATGAGAAACTCTATTCTGAAGTACATCCTTCAATTTGACCATATCTGAGACCCTTTTGAACACTGCAAAACTTCAGAAAATAGCTGATAACTAAACCAAATATTGAAGTAACACCTAAATTCCCAACACGGTGATACAAGAAACATAAATCAAGACAATAAAATTCTTTCAAATAGTAGAGAATGAGAATGAATTAGAGAAAAATCTCAGAGAGCTCAAAAAGAAGCAATTGCAAGTATGACTGAAAACACAAACAGCTGGATGAAATAAGGATACAATACATGATATTAAAAAAATTGGACAAAGAAACAGAAATACTGAAGAAAAACATCCTGACATGGTAGAAATAACACATTTGGTAAGTCAATTAAAACAGTGGAAAGTCTCACCAAGAGAATGGATCTAAGAAGAAGACAGTATCTGAACTTGAAGACAAAGAGGAGGAACTGGAACAATCCAACAAGGATAAAGGTAAAATATTAAGAAGGCACCAACAGAAATGTCTAGATAATCATGACATTTTTGAAAAGGTCAAATATATGGATAATTGTTATAAAAGAAGACTCTCATTCAAAAGACATAGGAAACATTTTCAAAAGAATCATAACAAATTTTCCCAAGTTAGGAAAAGAGATGCCAGTCCAGGTACAGGAGACATTTGGGATACCAAACAAGATCTGGAAAGAAGTTTCTCTCATCATAATTAAAACACTGAATATACAGGTCAAAAAAAAGCATATTGAGAGCAAGAAAGTAGGGAGTATGCTTCATGATGTAAGTACAGGGAAGAAATTCATGAATACAACTCCAATTATTCAGTAATAAGGCCAAATGGACAAATGTAATGTCATGAAATTATAAAAGTTTCTGTATAGCAAAGGATGCTGTCAGTTGAGTGAAGAGACTACTTACAGAAAGAAAGAATATATTTGCCACGTATACATCTAACAGAATTATTTCCTAGGTCACAAAAAATTCAGGAAACTAAAAAATCAAGGAAACAAATAGCCCAATAAAAAATTGGCTTTGGAACTGACCAGAGAGTTCTCAAAAGAAGAAACAAAAATGGTTAATATGATTTTTTTCAAAGTTTTTAATCTCTTTAGCCATCAGAAAATAAAAGTAAAACTAGTTTTAAAGTCCATCTCGCACAGAATGACTGTCATCACAAAAATAAATAGCAACAAATGCCAGCAAAGTGTGGGGTCTGATTCACCAATGGTGGGAATGTAAACTTCCACAGTCACCACCAAAATCAGCATGAAAGTTTGTTCATATCCTTCTATGGAGATAGTATCACATCAGTGCTATGCTATGCTATGCCCTGTAGGTAGGAAATGGAACCAGTCCAGATATCCAACAACATATAAGTGGATATAATGAAATCATGAAAGTTACAGTAAAATTTATGGAACTTGAAATATTAAGTGAGATATACCCAAGCACAGGAAAACAAATGTCATTTGTTCTCATTCATGTATATCCGAGGTTTGAATTTTAGATTTGTGTGTTTAGCTTAGAGTGTCTGTAGAGGTCAGGAAGCTACAAAAGGCCCATGAAAGTGGGGAACAGGGAAAGTTGCCTTAGTGGTGGAAGGGAATGGTAGAATACATGTGATATATAAGTATATAGTATATAAGTATAGGGTGAACTATTGGCAGTTAAAGGTATAAGCAGGGAAGAGAGCAGTTTTATAGGGAGGGAAGGGACCTAGGGTAAGTTGACAAAACTAAGGATCTATGATAACTTGTATAAATCCACTACTTGGTAATCTAATTAAAAATTATAATTAAAAGATAATAGAGTTTGAATGGAAGAACCTTGTATGAGTAGACAGTGTCTTTCCCAGAAATCATGGCTTTTAGACATAAATTTAAGTGCCAGGCATTGGATACCTCCCTAAGAATTATTGTTCACCAAGGCCCCAAAGTCTCCAAAACAGCATTGACTTTGGTTGCCTACACAACAAGGAGTGATATCCTGTTGCTGAAAACACCACATACTTTGGTTGCAAGACATAGAAAAATGAAGCTGTAATTAATCCAGGAAACTGCCTCCCTGGTAGCTAGTTTCCATAAATGCAGAGGATGTTTTACAGGTTGCAGTGAGAGGAAAGAAATCAATGTGCTTACTCAGTGCTGCACCCTGCTGTAACACCAACCTACCAGGCAAGAGATGCCACTAGTGCAATGTTGGCATGACTGTTATGGGGGTAACCAATCACTTTCTGCTTGGACTTGAAGCCTGTTCCCAGGAGAGAATTCACAACTGGTACTGTAAACCTGGTCAAAGCCCATAGCTGGACAAATGGATATGTTGTCAAACTGCCTTCTAAACATCTGTCTTTACACTCATAGATGAGTGCTTCTCTCAACCTTGTCAGAGAAACTTCTATCTGCAGTGGGCAGTATTTAATACAGAGACTCATAACTGGTTAGGATGCTAAAAATATGTGGCTGCTGAGTTGTCCCTAAATGGTCATCCATATTAATCCCCTTGCAAGCCTCAGGGAGCATGATGGAAAAGAGCAGAAAGAATGCAAGAGCTGGAAGATGGGGAGTAGCACAGAGAAACACTGCTTTCTGAACATTACATGGCTACCATACTCGTGAACTCACAGCACCTTTGGTTACCTGTACAAGATTCAGCCAGAGAACATTATATCATGAGTGGAGAGGGGCTCAGAGGCCTTACCTCTATCTGAGGAACTAGTGGGAGTTGATGGCTACTGAAGGAATATCATTTTTCTTCCATGGAGTGACCACTCATAGGTTGTCCGTGCCCAGTGGTTGTCCCCACACCCAATGTGCATGTGTGTACTTGGTGAAACTCAGTGGATCTTTGAAAAGAAAGAGGAAGAGGGGAAGGATGAAGGATGGGCCTTAGGGGGAGTAGGAAGGAGAGTAGAGGGTTGTTATGTTCAAGATACATACATGTGTGAGACTATCAAAATATAAATAAAAATATTTAAAAAGTCAAAACAGAACATTTTCTATGTCATTAAAATTTAGTGACTTCCAGTTATGTAGGGTCAGGGAGGTCATCGTTGAACTTGTAAATTCTTGTGGTTCCTGGGGTTATGCTGGTATGTTGACCCTGTATTGGACATGTGTCCAATGTCCTCCAGAGGTTCCCTTCTCTGCATACCAGAGGCTTCTGTTGGATATGCTTAGCTTTGTAATTTGTGCTAGACAGATTTTTGCCTTCCCAGGCTTCCCAATTCATACTTCCTGGCATGGTTATTGAGACTGTAGAAAGCAACTACAGTATTAAAACTATTTAAATGTCACTAACTATCATCAAAGCAATATATGGATCCATTCAGCCTTTATCAACATCCTGAAGACCTTCATTCCTTGCCAACAATGGCACCTTGCTGATCTCTCAAGGAGCACACAGAGGCCAAAAGACCAAAAATAAAGACAGAAATCCCCTTTCATAATCAGATCACAACTAGTTGGAGCTGACCACAGTGACTTCTGATATCGTGTCCAAATATACTACAAAAGATGAATGGCAGCTTACTCCAAATAGCCAGTCTCAAGAAGGACAATGTGCGTTATACAATTTACTTAACAAGACAGTAAGTTGTCCAATTATCCATCAAGTTGTGGATCCTGTACAAACGACCCATGAGAAAAGACCAAATAATTTCTCTCTCAATGGTTGTGAAAGAACTCCATGCCGCCTATGGGAATTTGTCTGCTGTGTCAGGAAATAGACATTAATTAATACATTCAAATAGATATTAATCAGTCAATTCAAAAAATTCTCTGCTTATATAAAGAAGACATACATGGTCAGCAGCTACTCAACAAATATCAGGGAAATAGAAGTCAAAACAATATATGTATGTCATGTCCTATGTATTAAGATGGATGGAGAAAGGGTTATAGCCATTGTGGAGGTTCTTCAGAAAATGAAAAATTATCTTTCAATCTAGCAATGTCATGTCTGGATATGTCAGTAAAAATTTGAAATCTCCAAGATATCTTCACACTCATGTTCACTATAGCATTATCCACAACAGCCAAAGTATAGGATAATCCAAAAATAATGCAAAAGTCTACTTATTTTCTTTCTCCCTTCAAGACAGGGGATTTGGGTCAATGTTACTACCCTCCTTGGTGTCCAATAGTTCTGATAAACTCTCATGCCCAAAAGATATTTGACAAATCAGTCAGTCTCTGTATGAAACAACCCCTCTTTTAAAAAATGTTGAGAGAGAGAGAGAGAGAGAATGCTATGGCATGCGTGTGGAGGTCAGAGGACAAGTTTCAGAAGCCGGTTCCTTCCTTCCACCATTCAGGCTTTGGAGATCTGGCTTTGCACAGACACCTTTACCTGTGAACCATTTCACTCGGCCATGACCCTCTTTTGACCTTTCCAAGGACTGTCTTCTCTCGCATTTCACCCATCGGCATTCAACCAACCATCTGGACACTTTGCATAGTGCCTGGAACCTGCCAGCTAGTGTCTCTTTTCTGACTTCTGATTCACGATAATAATTTGAGTCCTGGTTCTATCATTTGACTGTGAGACCTTGAATGGACTCAAAGTCTAAATTCTTTAAAGTCTCTACTCTCTTATGTAAATTTAGAATTTGTGATTCTAAATTGTAGTTATACATTCTAAGTTTGTAATTATGTAAAATTACAATAGACAAAATCATTTTGTAATTATATTTGTGAACTAGACAAGTCTGAAGTTATGTTGCATATACTCACATCATTCCTTAGAACCTGTGTGGAGCTGGTTCCAGGACCCCCACAGATACTGAAATCTGTAAATGCTAAGTCTCTTATATAAAATGCCATACAATCTGCATTAGCCTACACACTTCTGTGCATTTAATCACCTCCAGATTATTTATAATGCCACATATGACATAAAATCTTTGTAGCTGTACTATATTGTTCAGGAAATCATGACAAAGGGGGTAAATTTGCACACATTCAGTATAAATGAGATTATATTCCCGATTTTTTTTTTGATCTGCAGTCAGTTAAATTCACAGGTATTGGATCTGCAGGTGCAAATGACTGACAATGAATTGAAATGGCAATGGGGTACTTGCTGTATAAGGATATTTCATAAATATGCATTAACACATTTATTTAACATTATATTGTAGCATATATCACTAGGATTCCATCAGAAACATATTTACTCTAGTTCCCAGGAGCTCAGGAAGTAGGATAAACTGCTAAAAATCATACCTTTAAACTCACTGGAGTGGCATTTACAATATTTATCTGAGTTTTTTCAATGTAATTTATTTTTATTTTTTGATACTTTCATATGCGAATACAAGAATTCTTGTCATTTTCATTCCTTACCCCATCCCATCCACTTCATTTTCCCACTCAATACTTTCACTTTCCCAGTCTTTATTTTTCTCAATGGTTTAACCATGATAAGTCATCCAAGCCCCAGCAACTATTCAAGCACCTGCCGGTACAAGCATCCCTGATGAAATCAGAGGGCCACACATGCAGAAAGACATGAAAGTAGCGGGAGACCTTTTCCCTTATATAATTTGGATCATAATGTTGTAAGCATCGTGTACAGAAGGGAAAACACAAGTAGTGAAAAGGGGTGTCATGGGCTGGAGAGATAACTCAGGGGTTAAGATTCTGACTCTCAAGAAGAAGGTCCTGAGTTCAAATCTCAGGTCCCATGTAAAAATGACAAGTAGAAACTAATGCGGCCTCACCTCTGACTCTGGTAGGCAGAGCTTGGGAAATCCCAGAGCAAAGCAAAAAGGAGGTAGAAACAATCCAGGATGATTCCCAAAGTCACTTTTGGTCTTCTACAGGGATACACAGTGCCCTCTGATACACACGCACACACACACACACACACACACACACACACACACACACACACACACACACACAAGGGGTGTGGGTCATAAAACATATTGTGTCTGCAAGGACATGCTCCAAGGCAATTTCCCATCCTACAATAACCTTAATACAAACGTGGTGAAATAAATGCACACTGTGTTCCCATGAAAGCTCAGTGTTTGAGCTGAGCGTGGTGGCACACGTCTGGGTTCCCAGCATTCAGGAATCTGGTGGGATAACAGAGAATTCAAGGAATGCCTGGGCAGCATGATGAGCCCTTGCATCAAAGACAAAGCTTTGTGCTCATGTGCATCTCTTTCATGGATGCAGGTGTGAGAACACACTTCAATTTCTCCAAATTCTTCATTTGAAATTATTCTCAAATTTTATTATAGCAAAATCTCCTTCCGTGACTAAAGAATTTAAACACATGCTTGCTTCGGCAGCACATATGTCTCCTCCAGCAAGATTCCAACTCCTAAAGCTTCCATAAACTTCCCAAAACAGTGCCACTCACCATTACTCAAACCCAAGAGCCTTGAAAACTGACAGGGTCTTTGTGTGAAAATTCAAAAGGGCTATACTTGGAATTGTTACTTGTTCCCTCCGGGGTCTTTATGAGTCCAGGTTCTTATGTTTGGTTATCGAGTAGAGGATTAAGGCCGAGTTTATTAGAGGAGAGAAAGAACAGAACTCACGGATGTGAATCTGTGAGGGGCCAAAGAGCACCACAAACCCACAGACTCCAGACATAGGATCCATGAGGGCAAGGGAAACACAAAAAAGCAACTCAAGGACTCCAGAGGTGGAATACCATGAGGGGAAAGGGAGCCCAATATTTATCTGATTTTAAAAAAATGACTGTTGACATCTTATTGCTTGCCCAGATTACTGATGGAGGCCCTCGAGTGTAGGACTAACCCATTTTCCCTGCCTCATCTTCTGACCGACCTCCCAACATCCCTCCCCATCTCTCACGTGCTCATATACAAACTGAATTTAGCAAGTACTTGTCCCCTCAACAAGTCCTTTCTCTGCTCTGTGTCTTTTGCCTAAGCTCTGCATGAAATGCTTTTAACCTCTCTCTGTACTTACCTGTGAGGACACATTTGAGTTTAAATGACCCTGCACCAGAATTTCCTGGATGTCTCTGACTAGATCACAAGCAGCTGTCCCCTTCTCTCCCTTCCCTGAAGATTCTGTCCCTGTGTCTGTCCCAGCCAAGTCACTGTCCTCCTCCTAGCTGGAAGGAAACTCCTTAGAGCAAGGTGGGGTCCTGTGATTTCACAGTATCTGCTCTCAGAAAATATATGTCATATACTTTCCATATCCATAAAGAATGTGAATACGAATTTAACTTAGCATCAGCCCATAGATTCTATTTATCTTGATGTATAAAATGTTACTCACAACTGTGTCAGGCTTTTTTTGGCTTAAGAGCAGATAACACCAAAAGGTGAGAGAGAAAACAAGCACCGACATGCATGCCATAGCGCAAGGGTGGATGTCGAAGGACAGCTTTCGGAAGTCAGTTTTCTCCTTCCATCATGTGGGTTTCTGGAGCTTGAACTCAGGTTACTAGCTTGTGAGCAGGTGCCTTACCTGCTGAGCTATCCCTCCAGCCTGAAGTTACTTGATTTTCAAAACCATTCTGAGAATAGAAGACAGAACTTTGAAAGGAACTCTATAAAGTTAATGCACCTTTTTAATCTGTATATGTATTCCTATTCTCTGAGATTTAGAGGGAAGTATGAGAGTTGCCATATTCAGGAAGAAAATGGGACCTGCCAGCAGTCGTAGCTGATGTTTGCCATCCCACTAAATCTCCCTTGAGAGAATGTAAACTCCAAGGCCAGCTCTACTGCGAGGCACAAGCGAGCTGAGAGAAGCAGCATGAGGACTCATCTCCTAACGCTTCCGCTTGTGTTTGGGTTTCAGATACTCAGCCCTTGGTACGATGGATTCCTGAACGAAGAGGACTACTGGTTTCTCACGTTCACAGTAGGAGAGACTTTGGGATGGGAAGGACTGAGAAAGGAAGGGGGACTATTTCTGTTTCTGAGACTTTCTGTTAAAGTAAATGAAGTTACAGGGTCCCCCCCTCCCCTTGGAGACAGCTGTTGATTGGCATGGTCCTTGGTATTCTAAAGGATTAAAACACCTCACAAGGAAAAGAGATTCAGGGTATCAGCTGACTTTAAGGAATTTACATCCATGTCAAAATTCTCTAGATTCAGGGTATCATCTGATTTTAAGGAATTTACATTCATGTCAAAATTCTCTACAATAGAAAATGGGTTTGATCAGAAGATGAAGGAGTTTGGCGTGTACACAGAAGCGATGGAGGAAGGTTTAATCTCTTGCCTCCAGCCGTTCCCTCTAACAAATGCTGTCTGCTCCCTTCCCCTACTCCTTCTCTTAGACTCAGACACGGTTCGTCAAAGCCCGGTGGCATAAAGCAGAGCTTATAAGCAAAGAAGATAACATTCTTCTTTTCAAGAGGGTCCAGGAGTCTCTGGAGTTAAGTCAGGCTTTGGGTAACATGAAGGAAATGGATTCCATGCAGTGGCAAAAGATAGCTACTGAGAGCCTGAGACAAGGTGGCTCCCTCCAGGTAGAACTGAAGTCCCCAGTGTTTCTGGAAGGTAAGAGCAAATCACCATGGAGTTTTTTTTTTTTTTTTTTTTTTAATTCTTAAACATAGGCCACTGGGAAATACTACAATGGCATGGTTATGTACTATGCATCAGGCCTAACCGAGCAGATTATCTCATCCAATTTTGGATGGGAGGTAACTATTGAGAAACTGAGGCCAAAAGGATGCCACATTTGAACCCATACAAACAAGACTGCGTGGGACTGTCTCCTGGCTCTAAGGAAACCAGGGCGCTTGAGTGTCTCAGCACATTCCTTTCACATATCCTTCCATATCAATTCCCAGGTCATGTCTGTGAAATATTACTACAGCTATCTCCCTTCCCTAACATAACATACCAACTCACTCAGGCAGTGGAGAAAAGTGGTTAGTAACACTATCGTCTACTGTAGATTCTTCAGTGGTGTGCTGAGCCTTTGTCTAAGTCCCAGCTTTCTCATCTGTAAAATGGACATCAGTGGAAAGGGCATCAATAGAAACTTTTGTCAGACTGTATGTCAGAAGTAAGAGACCAATAAATGTTAACTACTATAATTCAAATTCTAATAAACTGGATAACTTGTCTACACTTAGATGGAGAACTCCAGTATTTCTCAAACTTCCATACTAAAAACATTTATCCTCACGATCCCTTAAGTGCATGCCTGTTTATATTTATCTACCTCCATAGAAAATAATTTCATAAAGTAATATTTACCCTTATGGCATAAGACAGTGTACTCTAAAGCACCCTGTTCTATCTTATTTCATGTCATAAAAGTTAATGGCTTAGCTTATATCTTAATGCACTGAGTCATGATCTCCACTTTGAAAAGCAAGAACACTGCCAAAGTAGGCACAAGCCATAGCTTTGAAAATAACACCTTTTTTTTTTTAACCTATAGAATGGGGAGCATGATCTGTACTTTAAAGGATCATTGAAAAGACTAGAGATAATAAATGTTCATAGCAAGCAGAGGCTCAATCAATTATACTAATTATATTATCAAAAAGCTTATACACAACTCTTTGAAAAATGTGGTTTGAGTGTGACTTTGGGATATGGGCCTGTGACGGAGTGCTTGCCTGGTGTTCATGGAGACTTGAGCTAGTGTTACTAACCACTTTTCTCCACTGCCTGAGTGAGTTGGTATGTTATGTTAGGGAAGGGAGATAGCTGTAGTAATATTTCACAGACATGACCTGGGAATTGATATGGAAGGATATGTGGAAGGAATGTGCTGAGGCACTCAAGTGCCCTGGTTTCCTTAGAGCCAGGAGACAGTACCACTCCAGCAATGAAAAAGAAATTCATGAACAGTCCATATACAAAATAATGTGTCCAAGAAGATTGCTTCTTGATGCTAGGCTTGTTGGACACAGACTCTTTAGATCTAACATGATCAACCCATTTCTTACCTTGGATGCTCTACTTTATCTCTAAAAGCTGGACATTCCAGAACCTCTCCTAGGCATCATGGCAACACTGAAAGATGCCTGACAAATTTCACCATGCGGGTCTGGGGTTGTGGACATTGTTTGGCATCTATGGAAGGCTAGAGACAGTCAGAAAAAGCAACACCATCCTCCACAGACTCCCTGCTCCAAGCTCTCTACCCTCCTCTATGAATATAGCGCCAAGCTCTCCTAACAGATACAAAGGTTTCCCAGGCTGGGGCACAGACTCCCAGGCAGGCTCACACCCCCTCTCTGGCTACATGGAAAACTCACAGAACACTAGTGTTAGAATGCGCTCATCTTTTCTGTGGAGATCCCGCATCACAGAGAGGAGACTGACTCACACAAAATTACTGGGTAACGGAGAGACTGGTCCAAGGCAAGAAACCTGGATGCACTGCAGAAGCAGTCTGCTGCTCTGGACCACTCATGATTCCCCTGACTGACAGAGGGTGATGGTGATGATATTTGTGACAGTAAAGAATTGTCATAAGGCCAACAGACTCTCAGGACCAAGATTCCTTGCAGACTCCAACCATATGACCTTAGACAGCACTAGACTGTCTGGAGACTTTCAAAAGAACTCGGGGCAAGCAGATACACTTCCAAACTCGAGACCTCAGCATGAATGAGTGTTGTCATAGTGGTGGGAGACAGGGCGCTGCCCTCTGCTCCAGCACATCTCTGCAACTTCTCTGGCTGTCTCAGCTTTTTTTGTCCTACCATATTTTGGATTTGAAAAGTTACTCCATGCATTATGGGAAATCATGTATGACTTTCTAATAAAATAATCTACCTCCAAAGAAAAATGGTTTGCAATTTCCGTATGTTGTTGATAATTCTGCATGTTGCCAATAAATTCACAACTAAACGTCATAAGGGAGAATAAGGAATTTTACTTTGGCTTAGGATTACCTGGTTGTAGTTTGAAAACTATTCAGTCTGGCAGGAGAGCTCATACCAACACCAGGGACTGACAGAACTGGCCACCACATATTCACAGGACTGCTGAGAAAGAGACAAAACTCACTTGCCAGACAGCATATCTGTTCAAGTATGCCAAATAATGTCAGCTCCCTGAACTACCTCCCTCCATCTTATCCCTGCCCAGGGAAAAGTTCAACCACCACAGGTTGGACCTTCCCCATCAACTAGACAATCTCCTACAGTCTTGTATATGTCTTAATTCAACTACTAATTCTTCACATCTGTGTCCAGAGCTTAAAAGTTCATTTGTCAAGTTGATACCTGTATCTAACGATCACACAGTTACTGCTGATATTCACAGATACGAACTGACAATCCTGAAACTGATTCTCAAGGTTAAAGCCAGGAACAAGGGATGTCCTTAAAAATTATTTATCAGGTACATTGGAATTTTAAAGCAACTGCAAAGTTTTGGAATTCAACAAATCCTACTTTCAACAGATAGTTGCTTTGCAGGTATCAAAATTTATCTGGATGACTGAGTTACTTCTTGTAGTGAATTAACAATCAGTCCTTCAATTCCTATTCCTTTGCAGTAGCAAAGAAGATTAAGCACCAACCATTCTACAAGGGAATCTTTATTTCCTTGATTCTAACCTAGTTTAGAAAATGTTGACTTATTATGCAAGCATCCCATTAAAATGCTGTTGTCCCGTCTTATGGTTACATTTTAAAGGCAATGCCTCCAAGAAAAGTTAAATGAAAAAAAGAGTAGACAAACCAGAGGGAACCCTTGGGGTCCATAGAAGCAGACAGTCAAGAGAGTGGGAAAGAGTGGAATGGACTGACACAGGGAAGGGATGGGTGAGAAAGGATGGAGCAAGCAGGGATAAGTACTCACTTATCCCTGTAAGTACTCTCTTGCTTGTAAAACTAGAAAAATAAAATAATTTTTAAAAGAAAAATTCAATGGTGGTTTGAACCTAGAGTGTACAGCTGAACTCTGTCTCTGTTTTTTTCCTCAGACTGGAGCAAAATGACCTTTGAGGAACTCATCTATAAGAATCCAAAGATGGCCATAGAGAAGATCAGTGATGATTTCAAAATATACTGTGAGAAAGCGCCTCCAATAGGTAGGTAACTTCGCATACTTTGTTTGGAACAAGATAGGGTCAAGAGGGATAACTGAACCTTTTCCCCTTCCTATAAAGGGTCCTGGAAAGGTCATGGAAATGAAAGTCAATGATAAATCACGGAGAATGAGGACATTTAAGACTATGCATTCCTTCTGGCTTCTTTTTAAAAGAATGTGCGTCACTCTATTTGGTGTGAGAGAGCATGCCACGATGCATATGTGGAGGCAGAAGACTAGACCCTGTGGAGCAGGTTCTCTTCCGTCATGTGGGCTCTGGGGATTCAACTCAGGCTGTCAGGCTTGGCAGCAAGTACCTTTACCCACTGAGCCACCTTGCTGGCTCCACTCTTCTTTGTTATCTAGTAGGGGTTTTTTCAAATAATGTGACTTCATTTTTCCCAAGTTTCTCAAGGTTTATGGTTCGTGGAAAGATATTAGCCTCTGCTCTTGGGATTAACCCCCCTGAAGGAACAAGTAGAGCAGCGTGTGGTCAAAGTAAATGCGCAGCTGAGATCATCGCAGCGGACCTCTACAGGTTCCTGTAGGAAACACTGAAGCTAGAATGGCTGGATATAGCTAGCTGCCTCTCGGGAAAGCACAATGTTCAGTCAGGCGGTTTTATTTGGTCCAGTAACTCCCAGAGGGAGCCTCAGCAATAAGCCACCAGCTGCCTGTCCTGATGGGAGACTGAGTTCTTTGGTCCTAAAGGGAGGTCTGGTTAGCACCCACTGTATCCACTTGCTTTGTGTAGAAAATTCATCCTGTCTTAGAGTAGCTTAGGGCTTGGGTTGGTTTCTTTTCATGGGGAGCTCATTCTAGAATGCCTATCTTATAACATTGCCAGGTGTCCGGAACCAACAATGATGTTCCTCTTCTCCCTTCTCTGCTCCTCATCTTGGATTCCTCTTGTTAGTTTGCCTGAGAGGTAGGGATTGTTAAAACAGCAGGATGACTTAGCTTGCCAAGTCTGACATATCTGAAGCTCTAGTCATCATGATTTCTTGGGCTACTATGGCTTCACCTGATGTTGCTGACACTTGATGAGTGTCAACACTGGACGGAGAGTGCCAAGGATGGCACTCCATTGTCCCTTCCATTGATACCTGGCCCCAAACACTGGGTTCACTCCTGTTTTATATATTTATTTCTGACCTTCCTTCTTTGATAATATCAGAAATCTGATCATCATCGTCCTAAATTCATTTACTTTTTAGCATTTCACACATGAATATAGTGAATTCATGATATTTTCACACTTTAGTCCCCAATCCCATCCTCCCTTCATGTCCCATTGCAGCCCTTCTTCTTCCTTTCCTGTCTCCCATCTATATTCATGCCTTTTCACATGTGTCGCCTGCTCAATTAATGGTGTGCACCTGAGGACTTGTAGAGCATGAATCATATTATCAGTGGGTATACCATTGAGGAAGGCATCTTCTTTCTCCTCTCATCAGCATAGCCCTCATCAGTCTCCCAAGGAGAACTTCTTGAGACACTTCCTCTTCTGTGGCAAAATGCAGGTCTTGTGGAAATACACATAGCTGCAATGAATTCCTAGATAACAACAGCCCTGTTTTGTCCAGAGATAATGTGTGGCTGTTCCCCCTGCCGCATTTCAGGCTCTTACAATCTTACCACCACTTCTTCTGAAATGTTCTCTAGACCTTGGGTGGGGGTAGGTGAGATGTTCTCTTTAGGGCTGAGCAGTCTGCTGCCGTCACTTGTTTTTTGAACTTATGATTTTCTGTAATAAGTACTTCCCATTGGAAAACTAAATTAATTTCTTTATGATGACCCTATCCGAGTAATTCTTGTGCACATTCCACTACTTTCTCTCACAAATGTCCTTCTTTCCTTTCTTGGGCACAGGTGCCCAACACCTCTATGCATGAGCACCTTCTTATCTTGCTTGAATTCCAACACTACCCCAGGCTGCTCCTCTGTGGGGAAGCCCATCTTGCCCTGCTCCCTTCTGATAACGTCTTCCAGACCACCACCGTGTGTAGCTGCTCTTTTTCTGCTGCTCAGGCAGGAACTCCTTGTACCTGACCACCCCTTCAAGGAAATGTTATGGCAACTTAAACTTCAGAGGTGATACCTGTGGGCACGCCTGTGAGGAAATATTTAGCAGTAGCAAGTCTGTAAAAAGACTGTCTTAGTTGCATGGGAAAATCCAGCTTACAGTGGATAGGACCATTCCCTATCCAGAGACAGAACTGGATAGAATTTGACACACTGGAAAGTTGGCATGTATGAAAGCAATATGCAGTGTTGATCTTTGCCTCTCTCTCAGCTCTTCTTGCACAATAGCATAGCTACTTCCCTTGGTTCCTACTGGCTTCTCCCTGCCTAAACCAACTGCAACCTGAAATCATAAGCTGTAATTTTAAAAAATGCTCTTGTTAGCTTATATCATTCGGGTCATCGCAGCAGTGGTGACATGTGACTAAGGCCAATGCATTTGCTCACAGGAATTCCCACACCAGGCCTTGCCCATTCCCTGCATGGGTTCCCCCAAACAGGACATCCTCAGCCTGCTCAGGTTCTGTTATCGCATGCTGGCCTGCACCGCAAGGGATTGTTCTTAGTGTCTGCTCGTGTTCTAACCCTCCATATAGCTTGCTCCTTGCACCCCTACATGGATGTTTCTTCTCATCCTCCTTCGACTCCCCACCCTGGACCAGATTTTGTCTGGAGGTCCTCATTCTGTTCCGGTTCTGAATTCCCCAGCCAAGTGGTCCTTCATGTGGATATTCTCATCACCCTGACTGGACTTCTGAGCCCAGGGCAGGAGAGACCTCCTGCAGGGAAGTTCTTCTCAGCCTGCCTGGGATCCGGCATCCCAGTGAGTTGTCTCGGCTCATTCCTTCTTTCGGTGCTACCACTACTTGCCTTGTTCCAATGATTTCACCTCTAACTAATGATTTTAGAGCTTCATTGAGAAGAATATGAAGCTATCACTTGAGTTTTAGGAAGAAGCTTATTGGTTTGTCATTATTCTGGAGCATGACAGTGGTTTTGATTTATCCTTGTGACTAGAAATACAGGGAGAGCTTTAGGTGTTTCTAATAAGTCATTCTCAAGCTGACAACACTCCTCAGAACAAAGAAAGCATATGGTTATCCTACCAGTTACTAAGTAACTCATTCCAAGAATGCATCTGGGGATTGGGAAAATGACCTGTAGATCGATGCACCCGTTGGGCACAGCATGGAGTGAACCTGGGTCAGGACTCCATTTACAATCTACCTTTGATGAGCACCTTCTCTAATGGGTTCCATTGTGGGCTTCTGCAACCTGCGTTCTTACCTTGCTATCCTGATAGGAGGTAGTGGAGTGGGATTACCAGGAACTGAATCAGGGTGGGTCAAGAGGGGATGTGGAAAAGCCAAAGCCAAATTGAGTTTATTATAGAATCTAACTCTTTAGATACCATGAAACAGAGGGGTGACGTCTATGCACTTGCAGAGGGGTGACATCAATTGTAGCAGAAAGACTACATGTGCGAAGTCAGCAATAGGTGGGGCCATCACCAACATTACAACCCTGCCAATCCTTAACATGTTAATATGCCCTAGTGATCCCGTTCATTGTGGAGAAAGAACAGGCTACTAATATGTACAAAGGCCAGCAACATGGTGATACAATTACAATGATAAAGCTCTGTGCCCATCCTTTAGAAGTGCTAGTTAATATCTAGATGGCTTCCAAAGAGCAGGAAGAAATATACAAAAAACACCTCTGCCCTTGACCCCATTTTGAGACAAGACAAGATCCATCCTGCCCCTTACAGGAAAGTCAATAGGCGTTAGTCTCGATCTGTCTTCTAGACATTGGGGTCTTGAGCTTGCGTGTCCTCTACAGTCCATGGTGACGGTCTGGTGATCCAGATGACAGTATTGACTGGCTGCCCTTCCCTGGGTACACAGTCACCACAGTAAGTGACCAAAGATCCCGCTGAGCAGAGACGAGGTTGTCATTAGTATTCACTTGCTCCATTGCATTACAGGTTCTTCCCGTATGGGAGACCTTTTTTTTGTTTGTTTGTTTTAAAGCAGTTATTTTTATTACGTTTTTGCCTAGTTATACAAGATCAATAGGTAACCCCTTTTTTCTCCCTTCACCCCCCTCTCTGGGAGACCAGAGACCAAGAGATTCCAGTGAACCTGATCTGGAAGTAGGGGAAGGAATCATGTGGTGTGTGTGTGTGTGTGTGTGTGTGTGTGTGTGTGTGTGTGTGCGCGCGCGCGTGTGAGGCATTGTATATATTAAGCTTTTTCATCATAGATCCAGGGAATCTATTTTTTGATAGTGTTTAATTGTATTTCTTGAGCTAATTGTTCTAAATTACACCGTAATACCCACCCTGATTAGTGTTGGACACTAATCGGTGGGAAAAAGAACAGTTTCAGTTGAAACACGACAGCGTGTACCTCTCAAAGATCAGGTTAAGAGTCAGTAAGGTGGCTGATTTCAAATGAAAGCTTCCAAAGGGCAAGTAGAAATGTTGCAGATGGGACAGTGGAGGTGTCAAGGAAGACAATGTACAGACAAGAGCACAGTTCAGTAACAGGAGTGGACTGGAAAAAGAAAGGCACCGTGTGTTGACTAATGCAATGAGAAGTAGAATGGACTTGGTTTCAGTGGCCTCTGGAAGAAAGATTCTTCCTAACACAACCCAGCTTATGTCGGTGTAGAGTGTCGTGTCTAATTGCCCAAGAGAGAAACAGTCATGGGCAGTGTCTTTTCCATATGTATCTAGGCTGATCTGCATTTTTATGTGGGACCTGGGATGTGAACTCAGGACCTTTTGCTTGCAAGGCAGAGTCAACCCCTGAGCCATCTCTCCAGCCCTCTCCATATCTCTCCATCAGACATCTAATGTCTGATGAATGTCCTGGCTTTTTGACCTCTTCTTATCCTCTTTATAACTTTGTAATTTCTATCAGATTATACCGTGGAAATTGTCAAGCGACCGAGGCTTGCACCATCACAGAGAAAAACATCCTTTGTTAAGAAAAGTGTTCTAAGGAAGCCTTCGCTGAGACCCAGGTAAGATGGAAGACCTGGTTACAGCAACATCTCCAGTGAAAAAAATCCCTTCTGTGTCTAAATCCCCAGACTTTTTCCCATGTGTCACATGCATATGAACAGAACACTGCATTTTAAATTACTGCTCAGTTTCCAAAATCATCAGTATGAAATATATTGTGAAACAATTTCTTAAACCTTAAACTATCTTAGACATCGGTCTCTCTTTCTCTGTGTGTATCTGTGTATATGTGTCTATCTGTGTACAAGTGTGTGTATGTATGCATATGTATATATGTGTGTGAGTGTATGTGTGCATGTGTATACGTGTATATATGTTTATGCGTGTATGTGTGTGTATGTGTATGTGTGTTTGGGTGTATCCATGTGTGAGTGTGTATAGAGGGAACTTGAGTATGTATGCCCTGAGATCCAAGGATAATTTCAGGAATCATTCTGGTTGCTTTACCTCTGAATTACCTCCTTATTGCTTTGTTTCTTGGGATTCCCGGGCTCTGCTTTCCAGGGCCAGGAGTGCTGGCCAGCACCATTTCCACTCAGCATTTTTACATGGGATTTGGAATCCAAAGTCAGGTAATTTTGCCTATAAGGCAAAGGCTTAACCCCTGAACTAGCTCCCCAGCCTCTGGACATTTTTTTTATGTTAGTATGTACAGGTCTACTTCCTTCCACAGTGTGAATGTAGCACAGTTGGTTTAATCATGATCTTTCAGTGAACAGTACATTATTTCTAGTTTTTGTTGCTATACATAGTGTCACAACACACATCTTTGTTCATCTATTTTCATTCATTTTTTTTTTTCGGTGTGTTTTTGGATCATTTACTGGAGTCACAGACATTTAACTGGTGTCTTATTTCATCTCTTGCCTTACTTCATTTCTCTCTCTCTCTCTCTCTCTCTCTCTCTCTTTCTCTCTCTCTCTCTCTCTCTCCTCTCCCTCTATGTGGCTATCTCTACTCTCCTTACATGAATAAATAAAATATTAAAAAGTGCTACTTTGGCCAAAATATCAGTATTGGTATAAGGAGACAAAGATTCAGGGCAGAGCTACTAGTTGAAAGTTGATACAGTTGCTCAAGCAACTGAATAACAAATAATAAATAAATAGAAGTGTGGCTGGAAAGAAAGAGGCAGATGTAAAATGCACTGGAGGGTAAACTGAGGAGATGAGATAGCTCAGTGGCTAAAACCTTTGCCTCACAAGCAACAGGACCTGAATTTGGACCCCAAAATCCCACACAGATATGGTGAGGCAACCTATAATTCTGATTTTGGAAGGTGGAATCTAGTAAACCCCAGAGAAAACAATAAAGTAGAAGGACAATCAGGATGATTCCCGATGTCACCCTTGGGCCTCCACAGGCACACGCACTCAAGTACTCTCTCATACACACTGTCATGCACCCACTTGAAACACATACACATATACACACACCCCATGCACACATTAAAAATAAAAAGTACTTGTAATGGTTACTGTTAACTATTGCTGTGAGAGAGCACCCAAAGTTAAGCAACTTAAAGGAAAAAGGGAGATTTATTCAGTTTACGGTTCCACAGAGAAGATACAGTGGAGGCAGCATGGCTGGCTGGCCAAAGCTGGAGGAGGCTAAGTCACCATAGACATCTTGGAAGCTGAGAGCCACAGACTGCTTGTTGCAAAGGCTGACTTCTCCTGGAGGTAGAGTGGGACTAATCCACCTCAAGGCCCACCCCTTGTGACTGCCTTCCTCCAGCAAGGCTCCACCTCTCTCTCAAGGTTCCACGATCTTGCCAAACACATGAGACTGTGGGGGACACTTGTCAAACCATGGCAATACTCAAGGAGGAAGATTCCATGTCTAGAATAATAAAGGGAGAACTGCACAAATAGATACCTATAAAAACACTGATAAAACCAGGCCAATCTTTGAAAAGAATTTTAAAACTCTATAGATTAATGGAAAGCATGCAACAAAATGAAAGTGTTTATTCAAGAAAACTACCAAGCCTCAGAAAGAAGAGTGTGGTCAGTAAAAACTAGAAGACAAAAGGAGTGTAGGTAAAGCATACAAGTTAACACAATGCAAAGTGCAACTCAGGAGGAAATCAGCAAGGGGGATATGGAATTGTGGACCAGTGACTGCTGATCGGACAAGCTATACTCACAGAAATTAAGAGTTGTTGCACCAGTTAAGAGTTGTTTCAAATCTATGATGTCAACGTCAGAGTTCCCTAGGGAGGAAAAAAAATCCCATTTAAAATACCTCCTTTCCAGAGAGGAGACCATGTTACAGCAGAGAAAATAGGCCTCCATGAAGGTCTGCAAGTAAGTAATGAGAAACCTGGTTAAGTTCACAGACGTTCTTTCCTGATCTCACCAGAAGGGGAGGGCATATAGTCTAGCAGATAAAAAGTAATCATTTTGCAAATGGGTGATGGACCCCTCTCTCAGTGAGGTTTCCTACTCTTATTACATCTACCCTTGAATGTGCTATTACAACAAGACTCCAGTTTAACAGCTTTTTGTCTCTGGCCAGGGGGTGACATACAGTGCCCAGCAGAATGGAGTGAAGGGAATTGCAGGAGCAGCAAAACTGCAAAAGAAAATCAACAAACCACAATCCAGAACTTCAGAGACTCTATATCAATCACATAGAACTAGGACAGCCTAATCTCTCCCCATCCTGGAGCTCAGGGACATTTGCGGAAGAGGGGGCGGTAAGATTGTAAGAGCAAAAGGATGGGAGGAGCAACGATTTGCAAGATTCTCAACAATAGTTGGGGCCAAAGCAATCATAATGGAACTTTGCATGCCCTGCGCAATGTCCAGCGCACTGTTGCCCTCATAAAGTCTAGCATCTGATAAGGGCACCGAGACCCCTGGAGGCAAGGGATTGACAGCCATAGTAGTGATCTTATGCTTAAGGGGAACAAGAGAAAGGGCTTATGGAAATGCCACTGGGTCCTTATATGTCATCGGAGAGGAGGACACAGTGGAGAGTTAGGCACACACAATAAAGGACTATCTGGGAATTGGGGGGGAGGCACTGGGGGAAGGGGAGGGGGAAGAGGGGGGAGGGAGGGAACTGGTAAAAAATTTTTAAAATGTATAATTAAATTTTTAATAAAAAAAAAAAATACCTCCTTTCCTCTTCCATTGGGGTTTGAAAGGATAGGGTTAAGTTTGAGAAGGATGGATAAAAGTCTAATGCAAGGAAATAGGCTAGACTGTTCAGTCCCCCACGCTCAACTACATACACCTAGAGACTCTACATCTTTTTTTTTTTTTATTCAACTGTGTGCATGTGCGTGTGTATTGCGCGCGCGTGTGTCTGTGTGTGTGTGCGTGTGTCTGTGTATGTGTAGAACCACGGACGAATTCGCGAACCACCATGGACACCTCCACCTCCTTGTGCCCCGGGATTCACAGGCTCCGCCCTACCAGGACCAGAAGCGCAGGCCGCCCCCGCTTCTACCTGGCGTCTATACGTGGGATCTGGGATCCGAACTCGGGACCTTCCGCCTGCAAAGGTGGAGGCTTAACCCCTGAGCCACCTCTCCAGCCCGAGACTCTACATCTTAACCTCTGCCCCTTCCCAGTTCCTCATTAGAAGCAGAATCTAGGGTCTCATCCCTTTCCCTTCACCAATGAAGCTCTTTAATTTTCCAGAAGCATAGCAGAAATCCTCCTGAATCCTCAACACTTGGATTATTTCAAGGAATTCCTCAAAGAACGGAGGGCTGAAACCCCATTGCAATTCCTGATAGCTGTTCAGAAGATCAGTATGGAAACCAACGAAAAGCTTTACAAGTCTGCTTTGGAAAATATAACCAAGACTTTCTTGCGTAGCAGAATCCCTCCTGGTATGTATTCTTTACTCCTTCTCTTGTCTGACACAGAAGAGGTCTTTAGAGACCACCCCAAAGAGTGGACACATGGGAGTAGTACTGAGATGAAAACCACAAGGTTGAAAGT
The DNA here is from genome assembly GCA_023101885.1 of Typhlomys cinereus. Classification (NCBI taxonomy): domain Eukaryota; kingdom Metazoa; phylum Chordata; class Mammalia; order Rodentia; family Platacanthomyidae; genus Typhlomys; species Typhlomys cinereus. The sequence continues at coordinate 10,641,815 of JALPQD010000029.1, forward strand.
AGAGAACATTACTGAGTACAAAGTCATGGCATTGACAAATGAAGTCAAGGGTGTGAGAGACAGTCACATAGACCCTCGTGTTTAATGTTAGAAATAGAACTGTATTTATTCTCTGTAACATAGGGATCAATAGCTGAATTTTCTTATTTTTTTATTTTTAAACTTTATTCATTTATTTAGCGTGCGTGTGTGTGTGTGTGTGTGTGTGTGTGTGTGTGTGTGTGTGGGTGTGTATGCGTATGTGTGTCAGAGGGCACATGTGTCCCTGTGGAGGACCAAGGGTGACTTCAGGAATCATCCTGGATTGCTTCTACCTCCTTTTTGCTTCCCTCTAGGATTTCCCAGGCTCTACCCACCAGGGTGAGAAGAACAGGCTGTTGCCATTTCCGCCTGGCATTTTTATGTGGGACCAGGATCTGCTAGGCCATGTCTTAACCCCTGAGCCATCTCTCCATCCCAATAGTTACATTTTCTAAAAAAAAAAAAAAAAAAAAAAAAAGCAGAACACTTTGTCATTAACTAGCTTTCCAATTTATGAATCTTGTAAGTTCACATTTTTTGCTCATCAAACTAGGCCAGATGGAAACAAAGGCAAGGATTGGCTGTAAGCAGAACTGTAGTGGTTTCCATCCATGAATTGTGGAGAGTTGGGAAGGAAAACTGTGAGACTGAAAACTTTCCTCTTTTCCTTACCTGGGGTGATCGAGTATCTCTTGACTGCCTATTTGAATCTTTGCCTGAAACGGAAGTTGCAAGTAAAATATTAACCTGAACTGGAGAAAAAGCCAAGGAAAGTGAGCAACACAGAGGAGCCGATGTACAGGGAGCTGTGACAAAGCAACGGGTTAGAACCTCCTGTTCATCTCAGATGGATGGTCAGGGTTGCTGTTTGCACAGGCTTATTATATACATAGGCGTGTGCCTGTGGTGGTCAGTTGTAGAAGCCAACTTGACATTAAAGATTGAGCCTTCAACACATCTGTAAAGAATTAGTAAGTTAAGGACAGCCTTGAGTAAGCCTGGGAGAGGCTCCTAAAGTGGGGAGACCCAGTCCATGCTGAGTGGGACCATTTCCTGGGCAGGTGGTTAAGACAGAGATCGAGGGTTATTTGGTGTTTTTTTTTGGGGGGGGTGGGGAGGGTGTTGACAGTTATTCAAGTTATTCTACAAAGCTAGGAAAAGTTAAAATATTAGCAAATATCCCTTTGTTTCATTGTTTGTTTATTCATTTTTCCTTTAAGTCTTGCTGAAGGTCTCAGACTGGCGTTGAGCTCACAGTGTATGTAGCCCAGGTATCCCCCAAAACTCCTGCTGCCCCTGTCTCCCCAATACTGAGATTAACAAGTAGGCCCCAGATCAGTAAGTTTTCATTGAAGGGAGTGTGTCTTGGAGTTTCAGGATGTTGAATTCAGTAGATCACTTTGAATGAGCTGAGAGAGACAGAGAGCACCCCGTTCTATCCTCGTGTCTTTCTGACAAACATGGCAGTCTGAGCACAGGGACTACCGCGGTGCCCATAGCACACACATTAGGAATCTTGGCTCCCTCCATGCCTGGCAATTTAACTTTGATCCTTAGCTCCTACACTTCTGTCTAAACTAAAATCTCACAGCAGCTACAGAAATGAGGCCTTTAAGTTTTCGTTCGTGTCTTGAGCTCCCATCTTTGAAATGTAAATAGGCCTCGTGTAAGTCAGTATTTTGTCTGCAAATGCACTTGCAAAGAACATTCCAAATATGCACTGAAGTTTTTCAAATTGTGTAGAGGTCAGAGTGGAGCCAGCACAAGATTGGGAAACTCTCAGTGGGCAGAAATAAAGTATGTTATTTCTCTGTCTCTCTGTCTCTGTCTCTGTCTCTGTCTCTGTCTCTGTCTCTCTCTCTCTCTCTCTCTCTCTCTGGCATTATTTAGAGGAACTGCTGCAATGCGATGCTCCTATTATGAGGGAAATTGCTCATATGCGACACATCAACACCTCCATACTGCTGATGCTCCAAACCCATGTCATGAGGTCACTGGAAGAAAAGTGGTATGTCGGGTGAAGGCACAGTCTGTCTCAGTTGCTTCTTGGCTTGTGAAAGCCACGTTTAACAAAGGTCTCCCAACCTACCTCAGAGCATACCCCTTCCTGAAAAAGAAAAGGTCAAACTTGCATGAAATCTCCTGCCTATCTATCTACACACACACACACACACACACACACACACACACACACACACACACACGCTGTGTTAGGGTCATCATCCTGTTGCTGGATGAATGCAGGACCCAGTTTATCCACATAGTAAGAACGTTCATGCCGACATCAGGAGCCAGGAATTGCCACACCACAAGCACATGAATAGCTGAAAGAGGGACATATTTTCTAGTTTGCAATCGGCCTGTTTGCCAATAGCCAAGCAGCTCATTCTCTTTCTCATCCACCTGACAGGGAAAGGACCCACCCACCATGGACTGGGTCTTTCCACCTCAATTAGAAAATCTGTCCCCCTTTTCCGCCCGCTCCCGGGTCCCCCCAAGCGCCGCTCCCGCTGCACCGCACTCGCTCCGAGCTCCCAGGCCAGCGCCGCCGCCGCCGCCGCCTCTCTCCTGCCGTCGTCATGATCGTCTTCCGGGCCCTCATCATGGGATGAGCTGCTCTCCGACATCTGCAAGATCCGGGAGATCGCGGACGGGCTGTGCCTCCAGGCGGAGGGCAAGATGGTCAGTAGACAGAAGATAACATCGATGACTCGCTCATCGGTGGAAATGCTTCCGCTGAAGGCCCAGAGGGTGAAGGGACCGAAAGCACAGTAGTCACCGGTGTTGATATGGTCATGAACCATCGCCTGCAGGAAACCAGCGTCACAAGAGAGGCCTGCAGGAAGTACATCAAGGATCCCATGAAATCACTCAAAGGCAAACTGGAAGAACAGAAACCAGAAAAGGTGAAGCCTTTTATGACCAGGGCTGCGGAACAAATCCAGCACATCCTTGCTAATTTCAATAACTACCAGTTTTTTATTGGCGAAAACATGAATCCAGATGGCATGGTTGCTCTCCTGGACTACTGTGAGGACGGCGTGACACCATTTATGATTTTCTTTAAGGATGGATTAGAAATGGAAAAATGTTAACAACAGGGAAGTACTTGATGGGTCACCTGTCGCCACCACTGGCTGCTGCTTGTCCTCCATCCCACACCAGGACTTGAGACAACTGGGACTGATGTCATCTTGAGCTTTGATTTTGACCGTGATTTATCGGGAGTGGAGACATTGTTTTTAGGGAAAAAAATGTCATGTAGGTTGTCTAAAAATAAAGTGTATTTAAACTAAAAAAGAAAAGAAAAGAAAATCTCTCCCAAGTTTGCTCAGGGCTGGCCTTAACTACTAATTCTTCAGAAGTGTGCCTGAAGACACAGTTTTCAATCATCAAGCTGGCTTTTTTACAACCAACTACCATGTGCATACACACACAAATATATACACATATGCACACACGCACACACACACCATTCCTTTGCCTGAAGGAGCAGCAATATAATGTTGATCAGAAATGATAAACATTAGCAAAGACTTTCAGTGGTAAGAGAGTACTCGTGAATCTGTCGCCACTCCCAATGTGAGGTTCTATCAAAGTCAACTTGGAGGGAGGCATGCCTTGACTGTTGCTTTATGTCTTAATGCCATGTTTTTGCCTTCCTTGGTCTCCTTTCTGGCAGGTTTAAAGAGTACCAAGACCTGTTCCCTGTACGTCCTGTGGAGGTGGAGCCTGAATCCCAGTCTACGCCTAGGAAGCCTTCAAAATCAACAACACACTTGCAGGAGTCCCAGGTAAGTAAGAAAGAAAGTGCAGGCAGACATTGTACACAGGAAAGCTGATGTCCAGGTATTAGAAACAGATCAAAAGACCATTCCTGTTAGCCTACTTCATTGCTGAAACAATTACTCTCAGGGGTGACTTTTTAAAGCCCCATTTTACAAAGAAGAACCTGGGGCTCCCAGAAAACATTGAACTGGGAAGTCCCTCCTTGCTCTGCCTATGACTGACACCAAGTAATGACAGACCCAGGGGTTAAATACATGGAGATCAATCCTGTATCACGCACACTCATTTGAGGCCATAAGCAAATACTCATCTTCCTACACCCAAATTATAATTGATTTGTGTGCAACTTAAGCTTCCAGGTACTAGGGAAAGTCCCTCTCAGTATCACAGAGGGTGGACATGGAAAAAGTATCTCTCTACAAGCAAATACCAGAAGGGAAATGCTAGGGCTGAGAACATAGCATACCCGTTGTCTTCTTCCAAATCTACCAGTGAATTCTTTATGCCGTAGGAAGAGAGAAAGAGGGAAAGAAACAAAATCTTGAATGGTGCTCAGGAAAGCCTCTTCGTACACTTTGACAAAAATAGGCACTCTTCAAATAATTTTTTTGCTCCATGTGTCTCAGAATTGAATAGGAAAAATGTGAGCTCAGGTCTATCCGACTTCAAAGATCATGTTAAGATAGATCTGCAAATAAGATTTAAACTTATCAACCCCTGGAGTCCAGATGTTAAAATGTTACTTTCACCTCAGTGTCCCTATTTATGAGCCAACTCATGATGTCAACACCACAAATTGCCAAAAAGGATGTTTGAAAAACTGATGTATGCAAATCCAGGGAGCCTGGCTTTAATTGCGGGGTTTCTATTTACTGCTGAACTGAAAGGAAACCAACATATTCCTACCATCTGTGTTATGCCATGCAGTGTGTCAGGCTTACATGTCTACACGCTAAACCTCGACACTGCCCTATCACTGTTGTCTTACATGCTGAGACACAGGTTCTGTAAACTAAATCGAATCAGAGTTCTGAAGGGGAGGCTATGTTCCAGACCAAAGCATCTCATCTCTAAGCCAGTGTATTTAGTACTCTACCACTAGTTACTGAGAGTATGTTTACCTTGACGTTCCTTCTCTGGGGATCGAAGCAAAGGAACTCCCTGGTTAGCTTTCATAAGTATCCCTGATTCTAGGGGCAAATGAACTGAAGATTGGCTACTGGGTACCTGTTTAAAGGCAGGTGAAGAAATGTAAAGTGTATTTGCCTGTGCATTTGTAAGGGGCAGGGGTTGAGGAGCGGGGTATGCAATTGTCTTAATGCTTAAAAATGGGTTTACTTGTTTCCTAATGTTTTTCAGCACTTCAAAATTCACCAGAGACATCATTCCCTTCCTGTGAGTTGCTTTGATCTCTGTCCTGTTTCTTCCTATTTTGAGCGCTTACTCTCCCTGTTGAAAAGTGGTGGCAGAAGGAGCCTGGACAATGGCCTTGGCTATACCTGGTTGGAGCCAGAACCTTCCTTACTCACCAGCCCTTAAACTGGGTATAATTAAGTTTTACTGGGATATAATCTAGCCTTTACAGGGATAGATTATATAAACTCTCTGACCTGAGTTGCCCCAGTTTTAAATATGGAAGTGAAAATTATTCCCTTGTAGAAGTGTTATAAAGTCTCATAACATATGGACGACAAGTTTTTGGTACAACCATAGCCTCTCGGCAAGCAGCTGCTGTATTTAACAAGTATGTCATGCCCGTTTCCTTCCCCAGAAGAGAGGCTGGTTGAAAATGGTCAGCTTTATCAAGAGCTTCTGCAGGTACCGCAAATATGTGGCGGATCCCATTAAACGTGAGAAGTTCATAGACTTTCTCCACATGGAAATGCAAAATAGCAAAGAAAGTAAGTCACTTCTGTATACCCCAATCCCTCCTACCTTGGTTAACCCCGATAGAAGCCTGGAGTTCCATTTCTATCAGGCCCTTGGCAATCCCCAGCCAAACAGGAACTCCAGATGTTGCATGCCAAACCATGCCTGGGCCCGTCTCAACAGTAACTCTTTCAGAAAGCCAGCAAGAGTGGAGAATGACTAATCTAAGGCCATAAGAGGCCTCACATTTTATAAAATGGTTTCCTTATACTGTTTCATTTGATCTTTTAAAAAATCAAATGGGGGGGGAATATAAGACACATGGGGCTGGGGAGATGGCTCAGGTGTTAAGTCTTTGCCTCCCAAGCAAAAGGACCTGAGTTCAATTTCCAGATCCCATGTAAAACTGCTGGGTGGAAATGGCAGCAGCCTGCACACACTTCTGACCTTGGAAGGCAGAGCCTGGGCAAACCCAGAACAAAACAACAAGAAGGTAAGAGCAATCCAGGATGATTCCCAATAGATATCATCCTTGGACCTCTATAGACACACACACTTTAGTGTACTCTCTCTCTCTCTCACACACACACACATATACAAGATTAATAAATGCTATCAATAAAGTAATAACAAAAATTGCAAGTATATACAGTATACAAATGAAATCTCTTCAGAGATAGCATTGCTAATGATTTGATTTGTAAACATACTAATTGGATAGGAAGACAGGTAAAGAACTATATATACTTTCTTTCTATTTATAAATTGCTTTTTTCTTTAATATTGTATCATTCTAGGTCAGTAGTCATCTACCTGCATTATTTTTGACTAACATAAGGAGCCCCTTATGTTATTTGAAGATAAATCCACAACAGTGGATTTAATCATTCATTAGTTTCTCTGTAGACTCCTTTGTGGTATTGTAATGGTTACTCTTCACTATTGCTGTGAGAGAACACCCAAAGTCAAATAACTTAAGGGAGAAAGGGAGATTTATTCAACTTACAGTTCCAGAGGGGGATAAAACAATATTTCACAGCAGAAATGGCATGGCTGGCTGGCTGAAGCTGGCTGGCAAGATAGCCTAAGCCACAGCAGACAACCATGTGGCTGGAGCATTTCTAGAGTATCTCTTCTGTGGTTCCTTTTATATGGTCCACTATTAGAAGGTTCCAGTGGAATCTCTGGAGGTTCTGATGGGATCTAGGGCTGATCTTTATATTATCCAGATAATCTCTTCAGGTGGTCTCAGTTGATCTTGCCAGGTGTGGTTTCAGCTGATCTTAGTTTAATACCAGGTGTGTCAAGTTGACACCCAGGATTAGCTATCACAAATCCACCCCTTGTCAACTTGACATCAGATCACATTTCCTTAGGCTATTAAAAATCTCCAGAAAACAAAATATAGCTACCACATATAACCACACGTGCATTATTTTTCCCAAGATAAGTGACAAGTCCCTTGAGAAATACTTAGTCTTTAGTGTCCCATAACGCACTACCATAATGTACATTACAACATTTTACCACATAACTACAGATTAACATTACATAAATACCTACTTAGTACAGACCATACTCAGTTCAACTGTAAAAGTCTCAGTATAGTCTACATTAGTAGTCTCAACATAGTCCCAAAGTCTAAAGTCCAAAGTCTTCTGTAATATCAAAAGACAAGTTACATACTTCCAATATACAATGGCACAGAATAAGCATTCCCATTCCAAAAGGAAGGAATAGGGGCATATCCAGGAAAAATTGGTCCATAACAAGACCAAAAAGCAGTAAGGATAAACTCCAAATCCTTGTAGCTCCAAGTTCAATAGCTGAGCCTGTCTCGTTGAAGTCATCTCAGTTCCAAAAGCCTTAGTTCCATCCATCCAACACAGCTGCTTATAGAACACATCAGTCACTTAGGCTAACTTCTCCCAGGTTATACAGCTTTCCTTGGCAGATGTTCCACATTGTCTCTGGCATCTCTGACATTTTTATCCCTCAATAACAAATCAGGCTTTAACTCCACAACACAAACTTCCCTTCTTGGGCCTCTAAACTGCAGCCTTCTTACCTCATGCTGCCTGGATTCCACCATTTTTTGAAATCTTGGAGGAAGAATCCATGGCTTCCTCTAAAACCAGAACCACATGGATGACTTGGCCAAGTTTTGCTATTGCCTTAAGTTAGAGGTTGACCTCCTTGAACCACAACTGGTTCAGCTTCTCTGTGCTGACTGTGGAGTTGCTTTGTGGGAGAAATAGAATCTTGTTTTGCATTTTTTTGGGTTGGAGCCTTCCCTGAGAATCTTGCCCTGCCCTCAAGCTAGGGCCTCTCCTGTTATCCAACTTAAGAGCAGACTTTGGTTTACTATTGGAGCTAATCTCTTTAACAATGGACATTTTGTTTTCTGTTTCTTCCTGGTTTAACTCTTTAAGTTTGCCATTGCATTTTTCTTCATCAGATCTTACAGTTTTTGCTTATTCCTGCCTGATTCCTTGTTTTTTTTTTTTTCATAACTCTGCAGACAGCTAAAAAGTAGCCATATCGAATTGTCAAGACTACACTGTTTTGAAACTTCCTCTGCCAAGCACTCCAGTTTAACTTCAGGCAAGCTTTTAGGATGAAGGCAAAACTTCACTAAACTCTCCATGTGTCACATGGCTCCATGTGTCATTTGCCCGGGTGCAAACATAGTCTCTGTTTCCCTTTGGATCATGACAAGCTGGGCTTCCACTGCCCGCATCTCTCACAACATTGCTCTCTTCATAGCTCTCATGAGAAAGGCCCATTTGGCCCCACTGCCAAGAGGCAAAGACTTTCCCAGCAAAAAGTCCCAAAATTCTCCACATTTCTCCCAACAAACAGTTCCGAAGGCATACTGGCCACATTTCAGCATTGGCCATACTGCTGGGTGCCAATTTCTTTCAGCTTCACATTGTGGTACCAGATGCTCTTAATCTCACAGCAATATCCCACAACCTGATACTAATTTCTATAATGGTTACTCTTCACTATTGCTGTGAGAGAACATCCAAAGTCAAATAACTTAAGGAAAAAAGGGAGATTTATTCAACTTACAGTTCCAGAGGGAGATAAAACAGTCTTTCATGGCGGAAATGGCATGGCTGGCTGGCTGAAGCTGGCAGGCAGGCTAAGTGACAGCAGACAACCACATGGCTGGAACATTTCTAGATCATCTCTTCAGTGGCTCCTTTTATATGTCCACTACTGGGAGTTCCAATGAGATCTATAGAGATTCTGATAGGATCTAGGGCTGATCCAGATAGTCTCTTCAGATGGCCTCAGTTGATCTTGCCAGGTGTAATCTCAGCTGATCTTAATTAATACTAGGTATGTCAAGTTGACCCCCAGGATTAACTATCACAGGTGTGTGTTTTACCAGGTGCTAGATTCAGTAGGGGAAATACAACTTGGGCTCTGCCATATGACACCTGCAGATTTCACTCACAAAATGTGAGCCACAGGTGTCAGAACTTCCCTACCACTCTCTAGTTGAATGGCTTGGGAAAAGAGACTTTGTGCCTCAGTCTCTTCATCTGAGCTGTTGCAAGGCATAGTGAGGTGATACCTGCAAGTGATGCTTGACCATAGGACCTGTTCCAGAGAGCCAGCCCATACAGCACTGTCATTATATAAGCATGCTGAGTGATCCCAGTGGCAACTGTAGACCAACCCCAGTCACTGGGGCAGGGGGGACAGGGGAGAATTTGTCCTGAAGATGGCATAAAGTTGGGTTTCTCAGAATAAGTCACTCAGTCAGATTGAGCAAGAGGAGAAAGAAGAGGAGGAAGATTTCTAAACATGTGTGGAAATAAATGTAAAGTAAGAAATTGCAGGCAGGTCCCTTGGACTAGAGATCAATGAGATGGGAAAGTTCCCACCAAAAAAGGCTGAAGGGACTGGCAATGACAAATCAGGCTTCTGTGTGAATTTTCACTTGTTCCAGCATTCATTTAAATATTGTTATTTCTATTAAAGAAATGCTTTTAAATGGAAGCAGTGGGAAAGTGGTTAAAAATAGCTAAACTTTGGCCCTCTGAAACCATTACACTAATTTACACTCTTTACAGGAATCGAACCAGTATCTGATTCCATTCCTCATATTCTCACCAAAATGGAATATTATGTACCTTCAAAAAAAAAAAAAACACAACTTGGACAATGAGCATAATGAGTCATTGTCATTTACATTTCTTGAATAGTTGAACACTTTTATTAATTGTTTTTTATATTTTTAATTGCTTACATCCTTTATTTTCTACTGAAATCTTAATGTTATTGTTTTCACTTGTAAAACTTTTCGTACATATTTTTTATCAACCATTTCACAACCAGGCACTTAGTATTCAAGAAAAATTTTAGCACTTGTTTCTCTCTTTTTTGATACTTGGCAAGTTTCATACATGTATAGAATGAATTTAAGCCATTTTCACCCCATATTACCCAGTTTCATAACCTCTACTCCTACTGAAAACGCTCTTCTTCCCAACCAGCCTTCCTCCTGCTTTCCTGTCTTTGCGCATGTGTGTACCGTTTGGTTTCATCAGACTTGCCTACCCCAATGTGCCTGGGCACTTGATGGAGCTGAAAGATGAGTATATCACTGTTATTTTGCTTTTAAACACTTCAAGACTTCACATCCCCAAATGACAAGAAATCCAATTTCATCATTCATCAGCTGCCCATCTCCCCAGCATTGTCTGAGAGTCAAGAGTAAATGTGCTAATCCATTTCAAAGAAAAGTCTGCTTGATTTCCCCTTCCCCTCAGACATAGGGAAGAGCCCTGTGGTAATCCAACATCCCTCCAAGTCTTTTATTTTGAAATATACCATAAAAGTGACAGTATGAACAACTGAATGCTACCATCTAAGTCAAAATTTGAACACTTTGGACACAGGTATGTGTCCCTGACCATGTGACCCTCTTGCCCTTTCCTCCTAACCAAGCACCTTTACACTGAGCATGCACATAACCTCTATCTTACATCCAAGTGTTTAGTTTATTTTTAAAAATTATCTTTTTATCTTTATACTATAATTCCTGATTCAAGCAATTGTTTCTTCTCATCAGAATCATCTCTTAGCTTATGTTGTGGTTCACCTGCATGGTTGCTGATAAATTACCATCAGATGGCTTAAGGGAAGAAGGAGTTTATTCTCCTACAATTGTCTGGTTACAGTTCTCAGTCCAGCTTGACAGGAGAGCTCACACCAATACTAGGACCAAGAGAAGTGGCCACACTGTCTCTGAGATGAGGGACAATCCTTACTTGCCAGACCAGCATGTCTGCCAAATGTCCACAAGGATGCCAACTTCCTCAACCAGCTCTCTGTACTTTATTTGCCTGTCCAGGGCCTAGTCCCACCATGGGCTGGGTCTGCCTCATCAACTAGACAATCTCCTGCAGGTTCACTCTGGGTTCAACTAAACTACTAATTCTCTACAAATGTGTCCAGAGCTCTAACTCTCAAATGTCAAGTTGACACTTATGCCTAACTATGACAGCTGATTAATTTTTTAGACTATTGTTTTCTGCCATTTATGATGACAATGATTTATTTTACCCCTGCCTCCCCCCCAAAGGAAAAAAAAAACCAGAAGAGAATTTTGGTGGTCTCTTCCACAAACCTCACAGCTTCTACCTCTGGTTTTTATCCTCATGAATAAGCTAGCTATTGCTTCTGAATGAGACTCTATGACTTTTGTCAGCTTAAGGATACCAAGCAAGGCAGCTTTACTGGGTTTCCTGTCACTTTAGTGTTTTTGATTGTTTGTTTGCTCTTTTGATGAACTGTTCAATCAATGCCAAAAAGTACTTTACTATCTCTCAACTACAACTTTATAATAATTTCTCCCTGATTCTATGCTCCCCTCTATCTGGTGCTCTTGACTATTTTTTGTCTTTGCACTTTTTCTTTTTCCTTTTTTTTCCTTGCGTGTGTAGTGTGTTTAGTGTGTTTATGTGTGTGAGTGTATACAGTGTATATAATGCATATATGTGTACTGTGCATATGTGTGTGGACATATGGGTGTAGTGCATGTGTAATGTATGTGTAACGTAATGTGCAGGTGCATTGCTCTTCCAGTTTTCTCCTCATGATTCCCTAATAACCCGTGAGTGAGTACAGCCAGAACCTACTCTCCATTTAAAAGGTCGCTTCTGCTTATTCACTGTTCTGTCTCTGCAAACAGTCTTAAGGGTTAGCACAGCCTCAGCTAGAAAACTGTGTCTATTGAAAGGAGATATCCTTTGACACGCAGTTGATTTTTCTTTATTTGGGAGTCCTGGAGTGAGTGTGGCAGATGCCATTTTCAGCAGCCATTCAAGCACCAGGAAGAGACTGCTTGGACTGCTGGGGAACAGTTCTTTCATTAGGTCTGAGGGATGAGACCACAGCAGTCCTGTCCATGTTGAAGGCTTTGAGCCTAATTGTGGCTTGGTCAAACCAGACTGTAACTCCTCCTTTCTCTCCTGAGTCAACCAGATTTGAATTCTCTCCCCCTTCTCTCCTAGATTTCTCCGCGTCACCCACTACATCAGGACGTCACACCCCAGCACCCTCGGGGGGCCGCGGTGCTGAACAGGAGAACGGAGAAATAACCCTTATGAGGCGGCGGATATACGGCCACAGGGTTATCACAGTCAACTTTGCAGTTAATGATTTATATTTCTTCTCTGAGATGGAGAAGTAAGTTTCCCATCTTCCCCTTTTCTCACAGCTTTTCACACTTAAAAATTCCCCGCAGGGGCTAAGGGAATGGCTCAGTCAGCAGACTGGAGACTTGAGGACTCACTGGTCAATCAATCCAGCAAAATCGGCCCACTCTTGTTCAGTGAGAGGCAGTATCCAATAAATAAGGTAGAAAGCAAATGAGGAAACCACCTGATCACCCCTGGCCCATACACACACATACACACATATACACACACACACACACACACACACACATACACACACACACACACGTACCTAATACACTGTAATGGTTACTCTTAACTATTGCTGTGAGAGAACATCCAACTTAAGGGAGAAAAGGAAATTTATTCACCTTAAGATTCCAGAGGGGAGGAACAGACTTTCATGGCAGAGGTGACATGGCTGGTGGCTGAAGCTGGAGGCAGCTAAGTCACAGCAGACATCCAGGAGGCTAGTGGGTGAGGACTGAAGAGTACCGGAGAGTCTCTCTCCTTTTCTTCTGTTCTGTGGTTCCTTTTCTCTGGTCTGCTACTGGGAGGTTCCAATGAGATCTAGGGCTGGTCTTTGCATTGTAAATGTATTGATCCTCTTCAGGTGGTCTCAGCTGGTTTTAGTTAATGCCAGGTGTGTCAAGTTGACACCCAGGATTAACAATCACATACACACAAACACACACACCCGTGCACGTACACAGACTCATGTATATATTACACACACACTTCTAGGCAAAGGTTGGCTTTGCATGTAAGAGGCAAAGTAATTTTGGTTGTGTCCAAGAGGAAGTTCCTGAACTAAACACCACTAACTTCTCTCACTCCATCATTTTCTTTCCTTTGGGTGCTAAGGGCTCTTCCATATTCCAAAGAGCCCAATGCTATAATACATTTGTTCCCAGAAAGTGGATCAACTTTTTCTCTATCATCTGTAGATATGAAGAAAGTCCTCTCATGTAACACCAAAGAACCAATAATTCTTTGGTTAAATCCAGGAACCGACATCAAAGAAATCAGATGTGTGACATTACACACACATTTTTAATTGGAAGCACATTAATACACATTCATGTACCTGCCAAACCTTGAGTGTAAAGTCAATCCACTGACAGCAGGACCTTATGTTCTCCTTGTGTAAGATGCTACCAGCCAGCTCTGATTGCCTTTAAATGAACAAGAATTTAAAGATCACTGCAAAGCAATTTAAACTTTTTAGATGTGTGTGTGTGTGTGTGTGTGTGTGTGTGTGTGTGTGTGTTGTGGGGTGAGGGGCTGAGGATACAACACAGGCCCTTGCCCACGGGAAGCAAGAGCTTTACAGCTTATAGTCCTAGCCAAATCTTTCTGGTCTTAATACTTGCCTTTTCTGATAATTTAACTTTCCTTTACCATACCTTACTGAATAGCTTTTAAAAAAAAAAACTATTTCCCTTTATTAGAACATTTCAAGGCATCCTCCCTCCTTCCTTCCCCTGCTAGACAGGGTCAGACTATGTAGCCCAAGGACAAATCCACCTGCTTCAGCCTCACCTTATTACAAATGGTACCAGGATGTCCTGCTCTTTATTTTCATAGAAATACCAAATGCCTTTTTTTCTTTTCATATTCACCATCTGTCATGTTTAATGAATTGGAGTTTGGAATAAAAATTGCTGAAGAATAAAATAACTAGAAAACGACTCCACTAGGAGAGGTGTTTGCTGTGCCGAGGATATCAGTCAGTCATTTCTCAGAAATGCAGACTGCTCAGTCACTCCCACTTCAGTTAGGGGAGTTTGTTCACTGCATCTTAAAGATAGATTTATCTCAGATCAGAAATGCTTCGTAAAAGTTTCTTCTATACTGAGCACAGGTTCGGGCATTATCATCATGTTCTCTCCTCTTTGCAGTTCCACAAACGAATAAAGGTGGCACCTAAGACATCAACACAAGTTGGGACAGTATACTGTGACAACAAGTGCTGGCAGCATCAAGCACAAGAAATACAGTTAAACAACCATGAGTCCTCAGGCCTGGAGTCTTGGCTCAGCGCCCAAAAATCAGACTGAATTTTAGAGAATGGGTAGTTAACTAGCAGCGTAAGAAGACGCCGAGAGAAGCCTGGAAATGGCTGTCTCTGCCAACCCCTCACCAATGCACTCTGCTTCCCTTTTTGCACTCTGTAAAACAGTCTATGTAACTCAACCAGAGACATTTACATAAAACATATAAATGATGTTGTCATTCTTCCTGCCTAAAAATGGCTTCCCAGCATGAACAAGATGAGATGTAAATCTGTCATTGCCAAAGAGTTCATGACCGGAATCTACTCCCATCCCAGGGCCAGAACCAGGGAAACACAGCAGGGAATGAACAAGAAAAGTCCACAGGTCCTTATCATTTTGGGTGAAAAGCCTGCCAAGAGCCTAGAATGAATAAAGGGACAATGAGCTAAAGACAGGTCATGGTATAGAAATTCACTGGAAGAAGCACAGGGCACGAGATCTGATATGTGCTGTGTGTTCAGTTTAGATTTCCTAATGCGTCGGTACTGAACAAATGAAGTCATAACCTGGTTCAAAATTGGCCCTGCCCTTACCATAAAGGAAACACATCTGGGTCTTTACCTTCTTCTTGTTGGTCTCTTATTGTCTCTCTTGCAGATTTAATGATCTGGTGAGTTCAGCTCACATGCTGCAGATCAACAAAGCATACAACGAGAATGACATTATCCTGATGCGGTCCAAACTTAACATCATCTTGAAGCTCTTCCTGGTGTCTGACGTCCCTCCAAAGCTGAGGGTGAGGGAACTCCCGCCCCACTCTGACCTTTTCTACCACGAGAACCCAGAAAGTGATCACCAGGGGTTTCTAAGTCCTGTTCAACTAGATGGTCTTTGCTCAGAAAGTCTTCTGGAGAGGGTTGGTTGGTCTTAAGGGTCCCAGGAGGGAAAGAAATATCCTTTCCTGGAGCCTCTCTCAGCGCCAGACTCCCACCATGTGACAGGTGAACATCACAGAGTCTCAGAAGGAGATGATCCTTGCTAACATTGCAGACAACCACCTCGACCGGACCATCTTCCACGGGGCCATCATGACCATCTTCCCTGTCATAATGTACTTCTGGAAAAGGTAACTCCTTCCCCTTTCCTAAGTCAGGAAAACCATTTCCTACCTTCCTCTGGCTTGTATTTCCTAGTTCCCAGTTCTGCGTGAAACTAAGATGGTTGTTGTTGTCCTGCTTGCCACACTCTGTCTTGTAATGAACTGGAGGATGGAGGCAGAGCGAGACAAGGACGCTGTCCTCCCATGCTGCTCATGTGCCTGCTTAATCTGAAGGCGTGAGATATTCATAGGACCAGACTTCTCTCATAAGTGTGACTGTAAGCCGCAGCTCCTGAGGGAGAGTCTTGTGAAGCCAGCACAGCTGTTTGTGCTGAGAAGCATCATGGAAGGTGTAAACTAGAGCAGTTTACTGTCCTACCCAAACCCCATAATGACCCTGAGGAACACGGTTGCTTAGAGAAGGGCTTAAAATTCAGAATTTTACATACTCTTTTTTCCAAGGCTTAAGGGGCAAATGTTGTTTACACAAAATGAAAACATAGTGAGGGTCCTGGGAAGACCTAAGAACAAAATTAAATGCACAAAGCATTTACAGACCAACTGCAAACCGTTCTGACTGTTTTATAACCTGTCCTGCTTGGAGTTGGATTGAGAGATTAGCCTGAGATCTCCCAACTGGTCACCAACTCTGGTGGTCATCCAAGTGTCCTGTGTGATCACAGCAATGACCACACCATAACTGATCGTAATGATTCTAGACCAGACAAGGCTAATGGACATGCTCAGATCACGATGAGACTCTGTCCCTTAGGGAATTCCCTCTTCCCCCCAAAAGTATGATTTCACAAATAAAAGTGTAAAGGCTGCTTCTTAATCACACAGCTTTATTTTACATCCCTAAGATAATAAATTATATTTTACAGTATTGAAAGAGATACAAAAATCTTGATTCAAGATGAGCCTTTTCAAATACCAGCTGCTGCCTAGCACTTGATTCCACTTCTCTCACCTAAGGCTCAATAGAAACTCATTTGTTGAGAGATTAGGAACTTGTAGAAATGCAGATTCTCCTGGTTTCACTCAATGCTCAGGTCCCCCTTATGAACTGATGAAAATTAAAGTTGCTTCAAGGGGGCTGAAGTTGATTCTTTACTTGTTTTCTCTACGTACTTATAGAGACTTAAATCTTGTCTCATCAACACCATGAAAAGTGGGGAGGCGGACAGAGTAGTATTTTCCCTATCCTACAAGTAAAGAAACTGAGATTCAGAGTGGTTAAGGGATTTCTCAGGGATCACTTTGTAGAGTGGAATAACCAGACTTAGGAGCCAGATCTTTTGGTGTCTTAACTCTGTTTAATGGATGTATCTGTTCATGCTGGGAACACTTCAAGCGAAGGAGACCAATTCAGAGAGCGGAATGGAAGGAAGAAGCTGTGATAGAATAGTCTGCTCTTCTCACTTGTGGGAGGGCAGTAACAGACAAGACCTCAAGACCTCCAGAGCCAGGGAGTGTGGAGCAGCAAATAAATCCAGTGTTACTTAGCAAGGATCTTCGGAGCAGGACACTGGGAGGAAGTGACAAAGGGTGTTTCAAGGGCTTCATGGAGCAGCAGTTTCCCAGGAGAGAGCTCAAGGGTCTGAGGAACTGGGACCTGTTTCAGGGAAAAGCCTGCTGAGATCAGGGAAGGAATGGAAACCAACCAGATTTGACAGATTTGCAGATTTGACAGTCTGACATTCACGCCAGCACAAGCTGACCACACACAGCTGACCTCATGGAGGCCTCGGGACAGGAAGCTTTGCATAGACTCCACCCCCCCCCCAGTGGCTGTAGAAGGAAGCCCCACCAACTGCATAGTCCAGGCTCTCTCTAGAGCGTGGTCATGCAGAAGGACCTCAGGCAGGCCACATTGCTAGGTCAGGAGGCACCACCTCCTCTGTTAGACACCCCACATTCTGTGAGGACAGGTTTCACTCAGGGGCCCCTGTGTTCTTCGTTCCAGCCCCCTGAGCAGGTGGTGCTTCGCCTGTGACCAGAAGCTGTTTCTTCCCGCAGGTTTTGTTCCTTGAAGGCAAATCGCAGTTACTTAGAGTACATCGGGAAGAAGCTTATGGATGGAAGAAGCCCTCCTAAGTCGGTATTAAAGTACCCGCCTTTAAGCGGAGGTAAACCACACCAGGACCCGAACCTCATTCTCCAACTACTGGCACTGTTAAGAGAAAGCCAAGATGGGACTAGTGAGATGGGTCCATTGTTAAAAATCTTTGCCTCAAAAGCAAAAGGACCCAGTTTGTATAACCCAGATTCCACCTAAAAAATGCTGGATAGATGCTGCAGCCTATCCGCAACTCTAGTCTTAGAAAGGAGAGTCTGGGAAACCCCAGAGCAAAGTATTAGCCCTAAGAGTGTGCTCAGGGTTTAATGAGAGACCTAGGCTCACAACAATAAAGTGTGTCATAGTTAGGCACAGGTGTCAGTTGAGGGTTTGAGCTCTGGGCACATTTGTAGAGAATTAGTGGCTGAGTTGAGCCCAGAACAAACCTGCAGGAGATTGTCTAGCTGATGGGGAAAACCCAGCCCATGGTGGGTGGGATTAGGCCCTGGAATAAAATACAGAGAGCTGGTTGAGAGAGTTGGCATCCTTGTGTACACTTGGCCAGACATGATGGTCTGGCAAATAAAGATCATCCCTCTCTCAGCCATTATGTGATGATGGTGTGGCCAGTTCTCTCGGTCCTGATGTTGGTGCATGCTCACCCATCAAGCTGGACTAAGAACTGTACTGTAAGAGAAAATAAACCCTTTGTTCCCTTAAGCCACTTGATGGTGATTTGTCAGCAACCATGCAGGAGAACTGCAACAAGGTGAAAAAGTGATCAACGCTGATATCCAGAATCACCCTTTGTCCTCCACAGACACACACATTCAAGTGTACTTGTATGCATATGCCTGCATACAAATGCACACCCACACACATGCCCATATACACATACATAAAAAGAGAAGAGAGAGAAAGCAAGGGCCTCAAGAGCTGACTGTAAGGCCTCACAAGGCCCTCCCCCCCCACACCCCGAGGTATTAGTTGGATCAGTGTCCACTGCTCCTTAATTTGGCCTTCAGAGAAACAGAATTAATCAGAGTAAAATATTCATATGACTAGCAATGTTATCTAGAGCATACCTCACCACGTATTGCTCTCCAGAAAAGGTTGCCTCTAGGTCTGTCTGTCTCATTCACGGGGGTGGGAGAAGGTGGGGGGAGAAAGGGAAGGGAGGGAGAACTTGGCAATGGTGGCCTATCGGGCTGCTATTCAGGAGGCTCCTTGATCTGACTGCCACCATGGAAACACTACCATTCAAAAGCATCTACTCTATAGAATTAAGCAAAAGAAAAAAAAACTGAAAACAACATTCATGGTAATCATCTATATATTAATACATATCTCCATATATATGCATATAATTTTATGAAAACAGGACAATTTAAAACTAGAGATAGAAGCATCAATAGAGTTCTTTCAGATGGTATGATTATGAATAAGTGATATGTATACTATTAACATATACCTACAGATTGTCATGCTTATAAGAATACATGTAAGCACATACATTTTCTTGGTACCTTAAGTCTAATTAATGCCATTAAGTCTAATCCCTTTCACAATACTGAGATATAGCTGAGATTAAAGAACTTTTTTGGTATATATGTAGCTACAGGTATGTGTGCATGTGTGTGTGTGTGCGCGCGCGCGCGTATGTGTGTGTGTGTGTGTGTGTGGTGCGTGTGTGTGTGTGTGTGTGTAAAAGAAGTCACTGTGTGTGCTGTGGAGACCAAAGAGCAACACCTGGAATCATCCTGAATTGTACTACCTCCTTACTGCTTTATTGTGGGATTTTCCCAGTCTCTGCCTTCCAAGGCCTAAAGTCCAGGTCAATATGAACATTTTTTACATGAGATCCAAACTCAACTCCTTCTGCTTGTGAGGCAAAGGCTTAACTCCTGAGCCACCTCTCCAGCCCTTAAAGGGCATTTTGATGAAGCAGAGTAAGGTGGAGAGGGTGGTGTCTGGCAACCACAAAATGGGGCATCTCTCTCTGGAAGGTTCCACGATTCAGAGACGACAGCAGGTTAGCAGAGAGGTAGGGCAAGAAGACGGAAGACAGCCACCCACTGCCCTTGAGGAAAGCCTAATGCCTCTCTTCACAGCTCACATCTGCCTTATTCTCACATGCATTCTCCCCTCTGACTGTATGCCAGCTTCACGTACATGCGACTCACCCTTCTCCAAATGCAAGCAAAGCCTTGTGAGCAGCTGGAGAAGCAGCTCTGTCTGTTGCGGAGCCTGAGCTCCTGCCTCTCTAATCCCCTCTAAGAAGGATCTCAATTGGGAAGGAAGCAGATAACTTATTCTCCTTACTAAAAATGTGGTGTTGGCAGTCAGAGATCAGCCATTTTTTAGTATTGGGGGGGGGTGCCCTGGGAAGGAGAGGTTTTAATGAAAACAGGTTTCTTTAAGCTTAAATTTCTAGGGGGCACAGTAAAGAAAGAAATGGTAGCTAGTCATATTGCCACAGTCAGACAGCCAAGAGAGATGAAGCCTAGCTTTCAGTTCACTTTTTTTACACTTATTTATTTATCTTGTGGGTGGATCCACACATAGCATCATGCAAAAATGGAGATCAGAGGACAATTTTGGAAACCTAGCTCTCTCCTTCTACCATTTGGACTTCAGGGATGGAACACAGGTTGTCAGACTTGGCAGCAAGTACCTTTGTCCCCTGGGCTATCGCACTGGCCCAAACCTTTTGTTGTTTTGCTGTCCAGTCTGGGATCTCAGGCCTTGGGACAGTTTTGCCCACATGCAGGGTGGGTTCCTGCCCCAGTTAGGAAGTTCACTGTGGAGGCACAGCTGTTTCTGAGATGACGCCAAGTCCAGCCAGCAGATTGGCAGTGAAAATGAATTGTTTGAAGACTGTGAGCATGGAGCCAGAGACAGGGAAAGAGTGGGAATAAAAGGAGAAAGTAGTAGGTAGGCAGAGGATCAGGCACCCGTTCAGGGTAGGAAGAGGCACTGACAGGATGTCTCTTCATGTCAACCATGTCAGCGAAGCTCTAGAGAAGCAAATCTACTTGTCGTCTCTGGTGTCAATAAGAGCAAGAAGCCAGCACAGTCTCTGGATTATATGGTCAGGGTCCCAGCAGAGTCTCATAAGATGATGGGCCCTGAGCTCTACTCCTTGTTCTCAGCCCTACATCCCCCAACCCCTGCCACCACACACACATACACACACACACACACACACACACACACACACACACACACACAACCCACCACTGCCCAGATTCAAAGACCTAATTTAGATCATGTTCTATCACTGACTCTGGTCACCTGAGAATGCTCTACTATGTCATCAGAGTGATGTACGACATCAGGTGGCATCGCGAGTGTTTAATTTGCTCTCTTCTCCCTACCTAGGCGAACATGCCATCTTAAGGTTCAGCTTGCTCAGAGGCGTTGAGTGGCTGCGGCCTCAAATGCGGGATGCGATCACCACTTCTGTCCAGAACTGTGAGTTGGGGCTTCTCTGCTTTCCAAAGTCTCCTGTTCAATTACAGAATGGTTCCAAGGCCACACTGACTCCTTTATTGGCATGAAGATACTAAGACCTGCCCCCACAAATGGGACACAATGGGTTGAAGGCTGTTCAGCTCGTTGGTAGTGGAGATGAGTGAGAAGCCGTTCTCCTGGCTGTCCCTCCTCCCGTCTCTGCCCCTAACCCTGCATCACTGTGGATATCTCTCAGTTGACTCCTCTTATGTTCTTGATTGCTTTGCAGGCCCTTGAAGGCGGGCAGGTGCACGAGCCTCTCTGCTTCTGCCAACTCTTCTGCCCGTTTCAGATATGTTTACTACAGTATCCCCATACTGCTTCCTCTCACATGGCACCAACCCGCTGGTTTGTTTGAACATCATTTCCAGCTGCCACCTCCCTTGCCTCCAGGAGGCATCCAGTGCTGAATTCCATCTCTATAAGTCTCCTGATCAGTGCCGTCTCTGTGGAGAGCTCCTTATATTCTTTTTCTTCAGCCCCGTGGGTTGAGCTCCACTCTTAGACATCAAGCTTGCCTTTGTTTCCACATGTCCTCTCCCACTAAACCTCCCTCTCTATCCCAATCATGGGGGGGGGGAGCTGGGAGGCTACTTTTCTGCTTCCATAAGGTATGAAATGTCACCATGAATCAGCTACCTATCTGTGTGTGCTCCTCAAAGCTGAATGCGGAGGCCACTGTGGAACAGTGCCCGTGATCCATGGGGTCCAAGCAGCCTCAAAGTCTGGTCATCCTAGAGCCCATGTGATCTCATCTCCCTGTTTTCTACATCCAGATGAAATGTCTCCTGGCCCAGGAGCCCTGGCAGAACACAGCCCTGGGCAGGGCTTCCCAATTCCTTTCCTCCAAGAGGGCTCTGGAGCTCTCCTGGCACCCCTCTCCCCGACTGTATGTAGGTTCTCAGGTGATGGTGTCTCTGCCATGAATTTTTTTTTAATTTGTGGAATTTTTTTATTGTAAAAACAGAGGCAATTAGAGATCGACAATGCAAATGATCTCTCTTGGTCCCTGAGTTGGCTAGACTCTTATATGCCTGCAAGTTTCCATGAGCATTTCTCTGGATTTATAGTCCCTATTAGATATATATTATTGTTTAAAACCAATATTAAAACCAAACTAAACATAAAACGAAAAGTCCAACCCCTAGTTGTGTTGTGTTTTGGTTTTTTTTTTCACATTGCTCACTAGGAGATGTATATATCTTCCATATTTTCTTTCTAAAAATTTTTTTACAGGTTGGACAGATGGTTCAGGGGTTAAGACTCTGTCTCACAAGCAGAAGGTCCTGAGTTCAGATTCCAGGTCCCATATACAAAACACCAGGAAGATTCTCTACCTCTCTTGTAGAAGAAGATTGCTAGACTGAGTACCAAGTGCTCTTCAAATATCTGAGTATAATAGTAGCTATTTACATAGAAGTTTGGTGTACTGTCCTCCTACCTATAGATTCATTGGCTGTTTTTCCCTATTGGTCTATTTCTTTCCATTTTTTTAGGTTCTTGTTCTAGATAACAGTAACAAGAATGTGCTCCATTCTGACAAGTGGGTCTTGAGTCCACTCAGGTATCTGTTGGTTGTCTCCTTGATATTCATGCCACTATTACACTGGTGGTCACCACTGGCATGGTGATTTTTATTGCAACTTAAAGATCTTATGTGTCGATAGGGCCTGTGCTTATTTCTCGCCCCCAGTAGCTTCTGCAGTATTCTTTGGTACTGTGTAAGCTCTCCAGCAGGTACAGCGTAGGGCAGTAGAAGAGCGTGAAGTGGACAGTGGTGGTCGGCCACAATGCAGACTGCCAGCAACTCAGTAGGGCTCACCACCCAATTTTCCTAAGGCTTTGGGAACCTCACAAAAGAGAGGGTAATGAGAATATAAGAACCTCAAAATGGGAAGATTCACCTTTGGACAAGACGCTCCACTCAAGGCAGGATTGTTGCATCTAGGAACTCACTACAGTGAGATTTGTCCTTACGAGACCTGCATATTGACTGACATACCAACATACCCCCATAGAATATCTATGAACTCAAGAGAGATAAGAATATACAGTGGAAACCTTGGGGACTGAAGTTGGATGAGTGAAGGGAAATGCCCCTATCAGTGGGGTGGCCCCAGGAAAGGCAACCTAGTGTGTCACAGAGATATGAATCTCCACAGTAGTAGATGGGCCAGGGCGACCCTGGGATCCATAAAAGGAGACAGGCAGGAGGGTGGGATTGGTGGAGGATGGGAGGGAGAGACGATGGAGGGAAGCAGGGATAAGTACTCAATATGCTTGTAAAAGTAGAAAATTAAAAAAAAAAAAGAGTAAACAGGCCAGAAGGACCCCTGGGGTCCATGAAGGCAGACAGGCAGGAGGGTGGGAGGAAGTGGGATGGATTGAAGAAGGGAGGAGAAAGGGGATGGTGGTAGGAGGGATGGAGGGAACCAGGGATGAATACTAAATATGCTTGTAAAACTAGAAGGATAAAATAACTTACATTTAAAAAAAAAAACACCAGGAAGAAACAGTGGCAGCCTACACTTTCTGCCCTTGTGGGCAGAGCCTGGGAAATCCCAGAGTGAAGTAAAAAGGAGGTAGAAGCAATCCAGGATGATTGCCGAAGTCACCCTTGATCCTCCACAAGTGCGTACAGTGCCCTCCGATGCACACACGCACACACACAAACACGCGCACACACACACACACACACATACAAAATCAATGAATCTATAAATCAATCAATCTATAAAGTTAAAAAAAGAAATAGCTCAATAAATCAAAAAAAATTTTTTTACATTTACTTAATTTTCCTGTCGAGGTGGGAGATGCCACAGTACACACGTGGAGCTCAAAGGATAGTTTATCGGAATCAGTTCTCTCCTTTCGCATGTGGGTTCCAGATACTGAACACAGGCCATCAGGCTTGGTGGAAGGCACTGAGCCATCTGCCAGCCCATGTTCTATATACTTTGAAAATTGAACAGCAAAGTAAAATCATTGCCTCAACCAAACAGTAAGATACCAATGAATTTTCCATCCATAATTTATTGAATTAAACCTCTAATAGCATTTGTAATATAATCCAAATTTAAAGAGATTTTAAAAGGGGGTTTTAGAACTTAAAACTCTTTTAATTATTTTATTTTTCTAGTTTTACAAGCATATTTAGTATTTATCCCTGCTTCCCTCCATCCTCCCTCCCTCCCTCCCATTCTCCTCTCTTCCCTTCATCAATCCATCCCACTCCCTCCCACCCTCCTGCCTGCATGCTTCTTCTATGGACCCCAGGATTCCCTCTGGCTTGTCTACTCCCATGGAGGTTCAGGCCTCTTGTGGAATACCAAGTTGCTTCTCTTCAGGCCACCCCACTGATAGGGGCATTTCCTTCATTCATCCAGCTTTAGTCCCCAAGCTTTCCACTGTATGTTTCCATCTCTCTTGAGTTCCTCAATAGTCTATGGGGGCATGTTGGTATGTCAGTCATTATGCAGGTCTAGTAAGGACAAGTCTCACTGCATTGAATCCCTAGATGCAGCAGTCCTGCCTTGAATGGAACATTTTGTCCAATGGTGAAACTTCCCATCTTTAGGTTCTTACAATCTCACTGTCCCCTCTTAAACTTAAAACTTTTACACTGTTGAATATCCCCACTTGAAAGACCACAGTCATAGTGTCATATAAAAGGCAAGAGCATTGGGAAACACATTCATGAACACATGGTTAATACACCTTCAATCCAGCGGTTGCCTCCAAATGCAAAAAAGAAAATGAACACTGTTCAGAAACAATCTACATGGACTTAAAATTCATAATTTATAAATGTGAATTGATAATCTATTTCCATGTATTACAAGCATGACCTAAGATGCTAATTAACTATATAATTGTTTTATGAGTGTAGAACTTATTTGGGGCTTTATAAAATTTCATAAAGTATAATACCATTTGTATATTCAAAAACATTCACAGTGAAACAGAGAATGCTTACTTCCACAAGTTGGAATGGTCTCCCTGGACTATTCTTTTTTTAAAAATATCAAAACTTTGTTATTTCAAAGATTTAAAATAGGAGGACACTTTACAAAAGGTTGTGTAGGAAATAAACTTTAAGTATAAATGTAATACTACAGAGTATCTTATAAAATTCAAAGATAGAAATAGGTTTGGTGAACTTTTTTCTATTTTTCTATTCTATCCTCATATATTGCTGCTTCCAGATCTTCAAGTCTCACTAGATCTGGGCTCTCTACTGTATTGTTTTTAAAAGTTTGCTTATCTGGGGGGACTTGATGGGAGGAGTCATCATTCTAGATATAACTTGAAAGTAAATGAATTTTGGCCTAAAATCCCTTATGAAAAGCAGAAGCTGGTGAGATGTGCCATTCATATATGGATGAACTGATTCAATCCAAATTCCCAGGCATAGTAGCCAATTAATTTAAAATAAGTGACTGTCATGACTAGACCTATAAGATGTAAAACTACAATCACAGCTATTTTGTGAGATACATGTTCATGTTAAATGAAGATAACTCTAAATTTAGTTTCTTGTACCTGTCAGATAAGAAGCATCCCTAATTAGACACATTCATACATATTCATTTCATCACTTCCAAGAGTACCAGTTTATTTTTTAAACAACTTAAAACTAAGAAAATAGGTGTTCATGTTTCATATACCAGTGCCATAATACCGGTTTATACCAGTTGGTGTTCCGAAAAGCAAAGCAAAGTATTTCCACACTAAGCTTTATCACAGGCATCTTAGCCATTTTGTAGGATGGTCAGAAAATAATGCTGCCCTTATTCTTATAACAAGTACATTGTGCTCTTCTTCCCATCATTCTCTGCTTTTAACAAACAGATGTAGCACAAGCTCTGCTACATAGACATCTGTTCTCAGCTTGCCAGAATATAATCTAGAAATAAGTGAGAACAAGAGATCCAAACTTCATCTGCTCCTTCGCAGCAGTTGGAATTCACGAGAATGCAAGAGAAGCAGGAGGCAAGAGAATCTACACAACATGTGTGCAATAAATTCTGATTTCTTTCTCTCATTTGCCTTTAGCTTCATCGAGCAACCTCACCCAGCCTAGTCGACTTGGAATGTCTGTTGGACCTATGGGTCCTTCTGTCCCTGGGTAAGTATGAACTAGAAACCCTCATTCTGAACTTCTCTACACACACACACACACACACACACACACACACACACACACACACGCACACACACACACGCACACAAACATACTCTCACACCCACATGCACAAAGGCATGCACGCACATGTGTATACACATACACACATTCACAAATCCACTCGCATGCACATATACAATGGGAGAAAGGATCAACTTCCCGAAGGCCTTGGCTAAGTTCTGGCAGTGCCCTTCAGGGAAAAGGGAATGAGGTTTATGTGCCTCTGGAGGCCCAGCAGTTGGAAAGGATTTCCTTGTTGACCTTCGAGTAGAACTGCTGCTATTCTAACATCACCATTTCTAAAGGAAATGACAACAAACCAGCGTTCAGAGTAACTCCAGTTACAACACCTTGTTTGTCATAGCTGGCTTTTTTTTCTCTTTTTAAATTATTTTATGTATTTATAGTACCATGGTACGCATATGCCAGGGCTACATATAAAGATCTAGTCTGAGGACAACTATTAGAAGTCAATTCCAGAGGTCACACGCAGGTGACCAGGTTTACACACTGACGCCTTTACCTGTTGAGATGCCTTTCCAGTCTTCATGCGTGCACATGTGTGGGTGTCTATGTGTTTGTGTGTGCACATATGTGTGCAGGTACACAGGTACATCTATGCATGTGTGTCTGGAGACCGACACTTTCGTCACTCTCCACCTTATTTTTGGAGGCAGAGTTTCTCCTTGAGCCCAGAGTTTATTAACTCGCCTAGCCTGGCTATCTACCTCCCCAGGGCTGCACCCAGCTTTTTACACGGGTGCCGCAGATCTGAACTCAACCCTCATGTTTGTGCTGATTGAGCTATTCTCCCACCCTCCTTTCTTCCTTCCCTCCCTTTTTTTTCTTTTTGTCTTATACAGAAAGTATCCTATAATATCAGAAAGGAAAAGAAGTAATCAAGTCAGGTCTGTAACAAAGTCAAATCGTCCCTCAGTGGCCACCCTCCTCTCACTGGACCTTTCTGGTCAGAAATGAAATGCCCCGGTACCACCTGGAAAGATCAAGAAGGGAATGGGGTGACAGCAGGACCAGACTACATGGGTAAGATGGGGGCAGACAGCACGAAGCCAGAGCCTGGGACCTGCCAGAGATGCTGTGTTGGATCAGCAGACCTGGGCTCAAGATCTCACACTGCAGCTACATGACCTTGTTCGAGTCCTGGAAGAACCCATGACACATGGCCAGAGGGAGCTGTCTGAACACCGTCAGGAGTGAGGCGCCGTGGCAGAGCAGGCTAGGCTTTCATTTGCATAGTGATTCTCACCCATCATCTCAATAAACCTTCCCAGCAGCTGTGCCAGTATCACTGATTTTTAAACAGACAGAGGGTCCAACACTTGGTGCAGGTAAGTGACTTTCCTGAGATGTCAGGTGTCAGAGGACCCCCATTTCCCCTTCTCTGTCCTGCTCTCCTGCGAGTCTTCATGCAGGTGAAAAAGTCGTTCTTCCCTCCAATCCTGCTCACTTACAAATAAGAGATTCTTTTTTTTTTTTTTTTAAAAAGATCATTTATTTCTCTTATGTATTTATGTGAGCACATGGGGGTCAGAGCACAACTTAATGGAGTCAGTTCTCTCCATCCACCGAGTGGGTTCCTGGGATCAAACTCAGGTTACCAGATTTGGCCTTTATCTAGTTATGCCACCTGGAAGGCCTCTAATGGATTCTTTGTAGCATTTTTTTTTTTTTAGCTAAAAGATCTAAACTATGGCCTTAATTTTAGAGTAATTAGATTTATTTTCTGCCTTTAGAGGGGAAAAAAAAGAGTAATATGGCAGGACTTGGTAGACAATACCTCAGTGGTCAATAACAGAGAGGGTTGGGGCTGGAGAGATGGCTCAGGGGTTAAACTCTGCTTCACAAGCAAAAGGTCCTGAGTTCTGATTCTGAATCCCATGTAAAAAACACCAGGTAGAAATGACATCAACCTGTACTTCCAGTCCTGGAAGGCAGAGTCTAGGAAATTCCAGAGCAAAAAGGAAGTAGCACAATCCAGGGTGATTCCCAGAGTCACCTTGGACTTGCACAGGCCCACACAATGCCTTCTAGTACACACACACACACACACACACACACACACACACACACACACACGTGCGCATGCACGCACAGGCACACATACGCACGCACATGCATACACACACGCAGCATGCACGCGAGGGCACACACATGCATACGCACACACAGGCACAGCCACAAATGCAAAAAAAAAAAAAAAAAACAGGAGAGGGTTGAGTGACTGTCTTGAGAGTTATAGAACACAAAACTAAAGAGTTTATTGGAGAAGTCTCTCAAATTTCCAACCTCTGAGTTGCACGGTGTTGATATCCTTTATTTTCTAGACTGTCAAAGCGGTGCTCCTGATTTCCAGAGCTGAGACTCTCTGTTGGGACTGGGGTTCTTGGATGGTCCAGATGGACAGTAGGGACCCGTGAACAGAGGAGGTCTGAGGCCAACAGAATACCTGTGGGGTGCCTTGGGAGACCCCTCCCCCACTCCAAAAGCCCAACTAAGCAAGAAAGACCCAGAAGAAAGAAATGAAGCTTCCTCTCCTGATAAAGTTAGAGCTGAAGAATGATACTCTAACTTATAAAAAGAACAGTGGGAAGGAAATGGGATTCTAGTTCCTAAATATCAGGAAGAAAACTAAGATTGTGGGATGAAGGAATGAAGAAGAGTTTTAATTTCTGAAGTTGATGACTCAGGAAAGAACTAGATCAAAAGGGAATGAGTTAAGGGTTGGCTCAATGGGTAAAGCGTTGCCCTGTAAGGGTGAAGGCCAGAGTCTGCACCCTCCAATCCTCTGTAAAAGCCAAGGTTGTATGGCAGCTGCCTATTACTCCAGCACCGGAGAGGTAAAGCCAAGGAGTCCCCAGGGGCAAATTGGCTAATTAGCACAGCCATTTGGAAAACTCTGGCCTCAACTGAGAGATACTCCACACACATATGTGCATGTGTGCCCCCACACATACACACACACACAAGTCATGGGCATGGGACCAGCAGCAAGATGACTGTGAGGTCACATGTCTAAATAATCCCCTCCCCACCAGGTACTGGATTGAGACATGGTTGAGCCTCCATGATGATGGTAAAAAAGACACTGAAACATCTGTCTTGTGTTTTCATTGTAGCCACGGGTATACTTGTGTACAGATATGCGAGCATGCGCAAGCATGTTATTGCCGAGGCTGATGGATCTTCCTGGGTCCACGCTGAGCAGGAAAATGATCTGTGTTCATCGATTGACCCTTGCAGAGGGTTTTCTTGGGTTTCTTACACTCTGTCTGCAGAG
This sequence comes from Typhlomys cinereus, assembly GCA_023101885.1. Taxonomy (NCBI): domain Eukaryota; kingdom Metazoa; phylum Chordata; class Mammalia; order Rodentia; family Platacanthomyidae; genus Typhlomys; species Typhlomys cinereus. Next base: position 10,671,343 of record JALPQD010000029.1, read on the forward strand.
ATCCTAGTTCTAACATGCTCTAATGCCAGCTTTAAGTGGCTATCACAAAGTCACCGAGAGGATGCCTACACACCACATGAATGAGTAAAGCAACCCACAGAACAACGCCTCGGAGGAGAGACAGACAGCCGGCTCTGTCATCCTAGGAATGTCCAATCCTTCCACTTAGAAAAATAGAGAAGGAAAATGGAGGAAGGGATGGAGGAATGGATGGACAGAGGGAAGAAAAGGCAAATGAGAAAGCAGGCAATTTAAGTTTTTGGTAGCACAGCAGGTCAGAAAAAGTATGGCTGTGTGTAAGATTGGTTCATAGATCAGTAAACTGCAATCTTTGGTATTGTTTTTTGCTTTTGAAAGAAATTGCTTTGTCTGTCACATCTATCTTAAACAGAAAGTGTGGGAGGGAAAGAAAGAGAATTCCTAACACTAGATGCACAGCGCTACGGACCCCTAAGAAAGAGGACAAGGAAGGGGAGCCATGTTGAACCCGGGACATCTTTAGTCCTTGTATTGGGTTTCCTGTAATTTCCACAAGTTGTCACAAATGTAGCTTGAGATAACTTAAAATTAGTATTTTGTGGCTCTGCAGGCCAGCAGCCTTGCCCGGGACTCACATAGCTCATATGTAGGTATCAGCAGGGCTGTTTCCTACTGGATGCTCTAGAGGAAGATCTGTGTCCTCTTTTATTCAGCATGTGGACAGAACACGTTCCCTGTAATGAGCCATCATTTTTAGCATCATTAGAGGAGAGACAAACAGTCATTGGTTATTTTGACCCTCAGAGATGTGGGCTGTATATCATGTAGGGCAGAGGACGTGCTTTGGTTGTATTTGTGCCTCTAGCACCTAACACAGTGACATGCAGGTAATCATCTCCCCATAGGTAAGCATTGCATGCATGAGTAATAAAAACTGTTCTCACTGCTGGGAAGGTGCTAGAGAAGATGGATCATGAAATCTACACCTTTGCTCATCACCACAGTGCTACTACCAGAAGAAAACCAAATCAGTCGATCACGGCCAGCACAACAAAGAGGAGTCAGCAAGTGCCTCTCTCTTCAAGGAATTTTTTTTATATTCTAGTAATTCTTGGTAATTTAAGAACTGCTTTTTTTTTCCTCCAGGAATCTCCCACAGCCCATTCAGATGCAAGCGTGACCAAAAGAGGCAGAGGAAAGAAGAAAAGGGACAAAGAGGCTGAAAGATCCGCCACCCCCTGCAAACGAGCCTTTGCAGATGCACACATCGGAGTGTTGGGGATAGCATGAAGATATCTGTCCCTCATTTGGAGTGCCTCTGGCCAGCCCAGATGTTGCCTCACAGGAGAGAGTAGTCCACGTGTGCTGGAGCACCTTGGGGACCAGCCTTCACCCCTACAGAGCTGCCAGGACTGCAGGGCATTAGCCAGAATAAAGGATGTGCCTATTTGCCCATGGGTTTACCATCCTCTTCTTAGGGGGAAGGACACAGGGAAAGCGATGTGCATCTCCCCAAGGGGCTCCCAAGATGACTTCCGGTTTTTCATGGGCGCTGGGTATCTGAACTCTGGTCCTCACGGTTGTGTGGCAATCAGTTTATCCACTAAGCCATCCCTCCAGGCCCTTGTTTGGCTTTTCTGAGGGTGAAGGTGAGCTACAAGGGCTGGAGCCCTGCAGATGAATTAAGGATACAGAAAAGACAGAAAGGAAATCAGCAGGACCTTTGAAGAAGGGGAGGAAAGCTGTATGAAAAGCCAGTAGTCGAACTCACTGTTGTCTAAATAGGCATTTGATGGCCCCGTCTGACAAATATAAGTCCGTTGCCTTGTCTTGTTTTTGTGAGACAGGATGATCCTGTTATTATTTATCAAGAAATTGGAAGTTAAATCCACTCACATGCTGGAACTAGTGCCTGCATGGTGCCGCAGGCGACCTGCATGGTGTTGCAGGTGACCTGCATGGTGTCACAGGTGTGCCATTTCTCAGCAACACTCCACTCTTCTGGCACCAAACATAGATTTTTTTTCAGCTGCTGATGTGTGTGCATGACCCAAACAATGAGAATAATGCCTATGCATGCTGACAGTTTCAGGCTGTAGTGCATTACAGCAGGAGAATTATACCAGCATTAGGAGTTAAGGGAATTCACTACATCACATCCACAGGAAGTGCTGAGTCAGGATCATACCATGTCTCTCTTCCTTCTTATCCACCTGCTCAGGGAATATGGCCCAACCTTCTGTAGTCTGGGACATCCCACAGCGATTAAATAATCTCCTACCGGATTATTCAAAGGCTCATCTTAACAAAATGTTTCTTCAGGGTTGGACCTAAAGCCTCGATTGTCAAGTTGCCTCTCTGGGTTGGGTGTTTCCACATCAGTTACATAATCCCCGACAGGCTTTCTCAGAAGTTTACCTTAACTAAACAATTTTCACAGATGTGCCTGAAGGCTCAGTTCTCAGCTGTGAAGTTGATGGACATCTGTAACTAACTGCTACAATAAACATCAGTGCCCCTCTCTTTCCAGTTTCCAACCTGCTTGACAAAGTGCAATATCAAGATGCTAAGCTAGGAACTCTAGCTTACCTTCTTGTGTGGCCACAGGGAGCAACTAGAGGAGAAAACAGGCATCAGCCATCCTTCCACAGTCAGTGGGAGGAAAAGAGAGGAGACAGCTGAGACTGAATGGCTGAGTGTTACAGTTTGCCTACATGGTGTTGACAATTCATAACCAAAGAGCTCAGGGGAACAAAGGAATCTCATTTTTTCTCATGATTCTGGTTATAGTTCTTAGTCCAGCTTGGCAGGAGAGTCCACACCAACACCAACAGCCAAGGGAAGCATCCACAGGGGTGCTGGGAAAAGGGCAAGACTCACTTGTCAGGATGCAAAGGAAAAGAAAAGAAATGAGCCTAATGGCAGGGAAAAAACCCTGAGCCTACAAAAGACAGAACGTCCCACTGTTCCCTTCCCCTGCCCCTGCCCACCCCCAGGCACCAGATAACAGAGGTCTGCTGCTGCAAGACAGGAAATGGTGATGGTTAGGATAATGGTTAGATGTGTGTCACCACATCTCTTGTGATGATTTTGTAAACTGTCCCTGCCTGTTCTGTTCCTGTGTGTCAATGACTCTATAAACCCATGGTACCCCAAGACATATGCTAATGTGCTTTGGTAGGGACCCCCATGTTAGCCGGCTAGCCAGATTAAACCTCTCATTTACTTCACAAATGCGGTTTGGTCTCTAATTCTGGGAAAGAGACTTGAGCCTCAATATTGGAAGCACATAAACTCCCAACAAGATTACAAGTCTGCCCAAGAATGACAACTTACTGATTAGGTTCCCCATCTTATCCACCTGCCCAAGGAATGATCCTACCTACTACGGGCTAGATGTTCCCATGTCAGTTAGATAATCTTCTGCAGGATTGCTCGGCGCTTGCCTTACAACTAATTCTTCACAAATGGGTCCAGAGTTCAGCATTCAGTTTGTCAACTAGCATACTGAGGATTCAGGCCATCCTGCCTGTGAGCCTTGCTCCTCTGCATGACTACCCAGTAATGCAAAGTAAAAGCACATGATACCCAGATGTAGGAGGGTGTCATAGTTAGATATATGTGTCAACTTGAAAGTTGAGGATTTGAGTTCTGGGCACATTTGTAGAGAATTAGTAGTTGAATTAGTAGTTGAGTTAAGCCCAGAGCGAATCTGCAGGAGATTGTTTAGTGAATAGGGAAGGTCCAGCCTGTGATGGGTATGACTGATGGAAGGGGGGAAGGGGGTAAATAAAATGGAGGAAACTGAGAAGAGGAGGCATCCTTGTGTATTCTTGGCCAGACATGTTGGTCTGGCAAATAAGAATTGTCCCTCTTTCAGTCATTATGTGAAGATGGTATAGTCAGTTCCCTTGGCTCTGGGGTTGGTGTGAGCTCTCCCGTCAAGCTGGATTAAGAACTGTAACCAGACTGTCTAAGAGAATAAATATCTTGTTTCCTTAAGCAGTTTTGTCGTTATTTTATCAGCAACCATGCAGATAAACTGGTTTATCTGCATGGTTGCTGATAAACTGTGACAGAAGGATCCCTCCCATTTAAGAAACTGGACTATACTACAGATATTGCAAAACCTTTCAAACGACCTCTAAGAGCCTGACTTTCTAAATGTGGAGTCCCAGGCTGCATTCTTCCAATGGAAAACAAATCTGAAAAAAATGAGAAATGTTGTCCTGACTGAGCTCTGGGCACACCTGCCCAGTGCCCATGCAATGTAAAGAAATCATCTCTGTGAGACTGCATCACTTTGGCACGAAAGAGACATGGCTGAATTATCCCCCACCCCCACCGCATCCCAGGAAAAACACTGAGCCAGCAATGTTCCTTTGGAATTGGACTTGCAGTTGTTTGTGCTCAGAAGTTTCAAGGACCCAATAATACACTTTTTTTGCCGTTAAAATTAAAAGCAAGTCGTTCCACCCTGCTCCAGAAAATTTTGTCTTTTGCTCTGCCTCAGCCCAGTCGTTGAATTGATTGTGATCTAGGCAAGGCCATTGCTGGCATGGGAGAATCTAAACATGATCAGGACAGAGGGCACACTATCACAAAGTCTGTCTAGTTAAGAAGGTCCAGTTGAGGCAGCAAGAAAACCAGACATGGCATGATTTGCTTCATGCCCCCCCCAACCATCCAGGGAAAGCATAGATAAAACCTTGGTAGCCTGGTGAAAAAATTCAAATGCAAACAATTCAGGCCTTTTGTCTCCACTGCCTTGGGCTTTGCTGGAAATGGAGGTGATCTCCCAGACCCTCCCATGAGTCACCCCAAAATAAGGGCTATAGGAGTGACCAAAGACTTAATGCTAAGTGCTAGGTTCTCAGGAATAAGGGGAAGACGGTCAGATTAAAGCCGGAATTGTTGCATTTAAGAATTGGGAGAGAGCTGGAGAGATGAGTCAGCAGCTAAGTGCTGGCCACACGAGGCACATGAGGACAAAAGTCTGTGTCCCCAGAACCCACGTGAGTGCCAGGTGGGCATGAGGCCCATCTTTAATTCCAGTGCTGAGAAGGTAGAGACAGGGCATCCTCAGAGCAAACTGGCTAGCCAGACAGACTGAGGGGTGAGTTCTGGGTTCAGTTGAGAGATGCTGCCTTGAGAATAAGAGTTGAGGAAAAAGTAGAGGGGATATTAGGCAGCTGAGAGGGAGTGGTAGATTCAGACCAGAGCCTAGGCATAGGGCTCAGGGTCCTTTTCAAGTCCCTTGCATTCCCTTGCTTGTGGTCAGATCTGTTTCCCTTTTGGTTTTTAATACCCGCATAGCTGCTAACTGCTGCCTTTGTCCAAGCTCAGCAGCCTTTTACAGCTCAGTCCAGTTGGGGGTCATGGGTGGAAAATATAACCAAAATAATAGTAATAATAACAATAGGGGTGAGGTAGGGTGACATCTGAATGGGGAGATAAATGACTGGGTGCCATCACACCTTGATGAGTGCCTCAGTTTCTGTGCACCCTTCTAGAAGGGAACTTTAATAATTGCTTAAAAATAAACCTTTGAAATTTGTCTACTGTGTGACTTAATTCTTATCTCTGCCTTAGGCGAGCAAGCAGAGGTTCCCTGTCACACACTCCATCCGAGTGATTGAGCAAGACACCAATATCAAGTTTGGGGTCTCCACACATACACTCATATATTTGCACCTACATGCACACATACACATGTGCATATCTCCTCCTCCCCATACGCATCCCTGAAGAATTGGAGAAGTCCTCACTCCCTCACTCCATGTTTGGTTCTCATCTCTCTAGTCCCTGACAACACTTCAAATATGGGTCTTCTTAGGAAAGACAGTGAATACTCAGGAAGGAGGGTGGATGGAATTATATTAAGTTTAATTAGTAAAGGCAGCACTGAGGGATGAGGGAAAATGGAACTCTATTAGCTTTCCAGGGGGCAGGGTAGTAAACACCAGGTGGTACAAGCTGCCAAGGCAGGCTTGCTGAGTGAGATAAGGGAGATCATAAAAGAATTAGAACAGGTTAGGATTTAATGGCTGGTTCACAGTACCTTCAATAGCCCTGGCTGGCTGAAATTTAACAAAAACAACAACAACCAGTCAGTTAGTTTGTGTTCACTTGGAAGAGAAAGGAATGGACATTCCAGGTACTGTCTCAGGGATACTCACGCAGTTACTCAACTGTTACAGCATGGTGGCTTACATCAGAACCTTATTTTGCTTCCTCTCCTACTTACATTATCTGCAGTAGCTTTCATTTTGTTGCTATCATCTCACATAAGCTGGCAAGGACCATGCTGTCTTATAGAACACATAGATGTGGACCGCAACAATGTTGTTCATGGGCCTTGAACCATCCATGAAATTCCTAAGTATGGTGTGGTTGGTAGGACCCACTACGACTGGAGGCATGGTACAAGGTTAAATCCAGTCCTTCTGCCATTCCCATTGAGGTAAAGGATGCACAAGCATCTGTAGGGCTCCTGGGTTGTCAGTGGGACTTCATTAGTCCTTTGGTGTATTTCCACTCTGTTGACTAAGAAGATACTCACATGGAACTGAAATATTCTCTTATCTCACTAGGCAAAGATTTTGATAGCTCAGTTGCAGGCTCTTCAAGAGCACCCCTCTACTCGTGAAATTACATGTCACCAACAATGATGGCATGGATTAGATTCTCTGGCAAGAAGAGTAAGGATCAACCAAAAGCAGCTTGAAACTGGATTTAAGGTGGTAATTGTAGAACTGGAAACCATCCCTATTCTAATCCCTTGCCTACAGGAAAGGAAAAACAGAATCCAATCAGGAGGTTGCTAACTCAGAACACTATATTAACACCTCGACAGAAGAGGGCAGCCAGGTTATTAAAAAAAATCATAAAAGCAAATTTTGGCAGGCAAACCTCTGATCTCTAAATCTGATATCACTGAAACTGTGGGGACTCTATTCAATCATATTCAGTAGTCTAGTAATTTAATATTCTGCTGTGTCTACTTACTTTTGGAGGATGCCACTGATCCTATGTGGGCAGATGCAAAAAATAAGCAGGAAGATGGTGGCTAATTATATTAAACAGACAGCAGAGATAAAGTGACCTCCATAGATTTTGGCTGGAGACACTGCCATGCCCTGTTGGAGAATCTTTCCACGGCTTCCGTGATGGTGTATGTGAGATGATTGCTCATTTGAGAGCTGCAGGTGACAGACAGCAATAGGAGAACAGAGAGGTTGGTATACATACGGGGAGGGTAGGCAAGCAAAAGCAGAATTCCTCAGAGATGGTGATTGCTCCCTCATAGACACTGGTCCCAAGAGCAGATCCACCATGAATAAGCTCATGGATTAAGAAGACTCCCTCTGCATAATCTCACAGGAGACTGCATCAAGCAGTCAAGATTTGGAAGCTGAGCCAAAGTCTCATCAAAACAGAATGCATGCATTTAAGTCAGATTTCATTTAGGCATTGCTAGCATGTAAAATAAGTTTCATTCACCTTTGTCTTATATTTCTGTATTCTTACATTCTTGGACCACAGCAGAACAAATATTCTGTTTATGTTCCTCTTTATGCAGGAGTATATTCTACTGGTGTGGAAGTATGTTGTATAAAGTTTTTTTTTTTAGCAGTTTTCTATTTCTTTTCCAGATTATCTTATATGTGCTCTCAATGAGGCTGCAGGATTTGAATGTATGTATTAGAATGTATTTAGTGATTCTGATTACAGTTTTTCATTTCTCGTGCTTTTGCTTTTTCTTATTGTGATAGTGAGGTGGTCTAGGAAAAGAAAGACCCAATTCTTTGTGCGCTGTGATGAAACTGTGCAGTGTGTTACAGAAAATATGCTGTGGAAAATATTTGACCTTAGACTAACTATTCCTTGGCCTCTGTAAACTGCTTATGCATAACAATAGTCACTGCTTACACATAAGGATGGTCAAAACTTGTTCTATCTGCTGACCACTTGCTTTCATAGTTACAGTCTTGGGTCAGCAGGACCACCACTCAAGGTTTCCACCCCCTCTTCCTTCTCTGAGCCTACAGCTACAGCCCCTAACTGACACATAAGTCTGTGGTTTCTGTGACCTAAGAATGGCCCACCCACTCTCCTAAACCACCAGCTAGAGTCACTAACTAAGCAGCATGTACTGGTTTAGAAACTACTATAAAAACTGTACCCTGCTTTTACTCGGGGCTCTATCATGAGATCCCGAATTCTAATCGAGTCCTGGAGTCCTAAGGCTCCATCTAACGTTCTGAACTTGGGTGGAGTCCTGAAGCTTCAGTTCTGTTAGACCCACTTTCAATAAACATCCTTTTTAGTCAAGCTCATTGTCTGTGCCTCATTGGGTGGACTACCAGACCCGGTAACATTCTGGTACATTGGCCTGGAAACCCCCACTTGAGGCTGGACTACTTTTTGAGAAGTAGTAAAGCTTCTCCCTATAGTCTGGTTTTTCTGGAGTGTTGACGAGAAGGAAGAATTTGGGTCTCTGGATCTGTTTTGTGCAAGCCCTGGTGACTCTTGGAAAGCTAGACACAGCGCCTCTTCCAGAGTCAGAGGACCATCCCGAGAGTTCCTTTCTATCTGTTCGGGATTGCAGAAGATCGGGTAGTTTCAGTTTCTCCTCTGGAAAGCTCCAATTGCAGCATCTCAAACACTGGCATTCTCAGTTTTGTTTCATTTCGTGTGTCTGTCTCTGCTCTTTGTTTTGTATGTGGAGTTATATTCTGGGAGATGAGCCAAACTGCCTCTAAGTCTGCCCTGACCCCTCTCCAACTTGTTAATTTGGATATAATGATTTATAAATGTTTCTGTTGCCATGTGCCTAACTGTAGATGCTATTTTATATACTGTGCTTATGAAATTCTAAAGATGAGGCTTAGTGTTATAACCTCCTTTAAAAGACATTTCTTGAGAGATATCTAGTGTAAAAACAGCAGGGAACCATCAAGTAAAAAAAAATATTACTTAGAAAATTAGAGTACAGGGCTGGAGAGGTGGCTCAGGGGTTAAGCCTCCGCCTTGCAGGCGGAAGGTCCTGAGTTCGGATCCCAGATCCCACGTATAGACGCCAGGTGGAAGCGGGGGCGACCTGCGTTTCTGGTCCTGGTAGGGCGGAGCCTGTGAATCCCGGGGCAGAAGGAGGTGGAGGCGTCCATGGTGGTTCGCAAATTCGTCCGTGGTTCTACACACACACACACACACACACACACACACGCGCGCGCACATACACACGCACATGCACGCAGTTGAATAAATAATAATAATAAAAAATATTTTAAAAAAAAATTAGAGTATGTACAGGAAGCTTATAAAAAGGTTTGTGAGATAAGATATGTTACTTAGAAAGTTAGAGTATGTGCAGAAGGTTTGAAAAATGTGCAGAAGGTTTGGGAGAAGGTTTATGGGATGTTGGAGTACAGGAGGTTTGAGAGAAGGTTTATCGAACATGTTATATACAGGAGGTTTATGAGTTGGTTACTTAAAATATATTGAAAGTAGGGGCTGGAGAGGTGGCTCAGGGGTTAAGCCTCCACCTTGCAGGTGGAAGGTCCTGAGCTCGGATCCCAGATCCCACGTATAGACGCCAGGCGGAAGCGAGGGCGGCCTGCGCTTCTGGTCCTGGTAGGGCGGAGCCTGTGAATCCCAGGGCACAAGGAGGTGGAGGCGTCCATGGTGGTTCGCGAATTCGTCCGTGGTTCTACACACACACACACACACACACACACACGCATATGCACACAGTTGAATAAATAATAATAATAATAAAAAAACTTTAAAAAAAATATTGAAAGTATATTGTAAAGGTTTGTGAGATGTTAGGTTTATGAAAAGATTATAAATTAGATATGATGGGTAAGGAAATGTTATATGTCATGCTTCTTCCATGTTATTAAAAAAAGGCATTGAGCCTCAAAAATATACCTGTTAAAAATTAAGTTCATGTATTCAGTGTTTTTTATCTTGATTAACAGAGATTTGGTTATTCATAAAATCCCAATTCCTGAAGGATCAATTGACTAAGATCTTATAAAGCTTAACTAACATATTTATATTATATTATAAGGATCATGTATTTTAAAGAAAAAAATTTTGGTGATGGGCCTATGTAAGAATTATAAAATTTTAGATTTCAAGGTAAAAAAAAAACTGCTAAACCAATCTCTGCTCACCTTTCTGAGAAGGCTTCTCAGGGAGAGGGAGGAGAAGGGCACTTTCGAAATGGGGAAAAGAATGCTTACACGCTATGTAAATATGTAAATAAATGCCAGAGATGGGAGACCTATAACACTTCAGTGCTTAACAAAATTTTCTCCCCTTTTCCACATGCCTGGGACACGTGCAGTCCAGCTGGGACTCGCCGTGACTCCCCGCCCACCCCCAAACCCCAGGCAGCGCACTGGTCCCAGCTCCTCCCACCAGCCAGCCGGAGCCGGCGCTGTGCCCGGCCAGGGAGGATTCCCTGGGCCATGCCCCAGCTCTCCAGGTTAATAGTGCCTGCTACCGCCACCTCCTCCCTTTCCCCACCCGCCCGGGACACTCGCAGTCCAGCCAGGACTCACGGCGACCTAGGTAAGCTCATCCCCCCCAAACCCCAGGTAGCCCACTGGTCCAGCTCCTCCCAACAGCCAGCTGGAGCAGGAGCTGCTCTAGGCCAAATAATTCAGTTCAGTGAAAAACGCACAGAAATTGAAAGAAGGTCTTAAGAGTTAAAACAACAATGCCCAAGTCAAAGTTCAAATCCATGAGAAACAAAACCCAAGAAAACAAATCTCCCATTGAAGGAATTAATTCCATAATGATAGACTCCAACCAGAACAAACCCACGGAAAACAGTCAAGAAAGCCTGACCCAGGATAAAGACTTTCAAAACATGATCATTACTATGATCAATACTATGAAAGAGGAAATCCGGGAAGAATTAAATAACTGCATCAATCACTTTGAAGAGGAACACAACAGACACTTGGAGGAGTTGGGAAAAACAGTTCAAGAAACAAAAACAGGCATAGAGCAGTTAAAACAGATTTAAGCAGAGTTTAAAATTGAACTAAAAGACAAGTTATCTTCAACCCAGAGCTCAACAAAGAGTCTTATCAGCAGAACTAAAGAAGCAGAAAATAGAATTTCAGACCTTGAACACAAAGTGGGAGTATTAACCAGCTCAATGGAAGAGGTTGTTAAAGCCAAAAAGATACTCAAGAGAAATATTCAAGAGTTATGGGACACCCTGAAGAAGCCTAACATGGGTATTCATGGAATACCAGAGCAAGAATCACAAAATACCACACCTGAGGAAATTTTTCAAACTATCATCAAGAAAAACTTTCCTCATCTAAAAAAAGAGAGGCCTATCCATATACAAGAGGCATTCCGCACCCCAAACAGATATGACCAAAATAGAAGCTCGCCACAGCAAATAATAGTTAAAACACTCCACATTCAAGATAAAGAAATGGTGCTGAGCGCTTCAAGGGAAAAAAAACAAGTCACTTTTAAAGGTAAACCTATTAAAATACAAATGACTTCTCAATGGAAACAGTAAAAGCAAAAAGAGCTTGGAGAGACGTACTTCAAGTATTGAATGAGCAAAAATGTCAACCCAGGCTGATATACCCCGCAAAACTATCGGTCATGATCGATGGAGAAAGAAAAATTTTCCAGCACAAAGACAACTTGAAGGGATACATGTCCACCAAATCAGTCCTTCAAAAAATGGTAGAAATGTTACTCAAGCTTGAAGAAAAAAACAGGCATATCCAGGAGAACAGAAGGGAAACCTAAAAACCTAAAAGCGAAACAATACACTTACAAAAGCCCCTAAACATAATAGATGTCTGGAATTAAAAATAGTTTCTCCATTATAACATTAAATGTTAATGGAATTAACTCACTGATCAAGAGACACAGATTCCAAACTTGGATTAAAAATCACAACCCATCAATCTGCTGCCTGCAGAAAACCCATCTCACCACAAAAGATAGGCACATCCTAAAACTAAAAGGCTGGTCAAAAATTCTGCAAGCTAATGGAACCAGAAAACAGGCAGGGGGAGCCATGATGCTATCGGACAAAGTGGACTTCAAACCAAAAAAAATCATAAGAGACACAGATGGATACTACATTTTAGTTACAGGTACAATTCACCAGGAAGACTTTACAATACTGAACAAATATGCACCCAATACGGGCCCCCCACATTCATTTAAAAAAAACCCTACAATGTCTAAAGCGAGAAATCAATCCCAAAATGATAATTCTTGGGGATTTCAACATTGCCCTCTCAACATGGGATAAATCAACAGGTTAAAAGCTTAACAGAGACACTTTGTAACTTAATCAAACCATTAAAGAAATGGACCTTACAGATCTCTATCAAACTTTTCATCCATGCACCAAAGAATACATATTTTTCTCAGCAGCGCACGGAACTTTCTCCAAAATAGACCACATATTGGGCCACAAAACAAATCTCCACATATACAGGAAAGTTGAAATTCTAGCCTGTACCCTATCAGACCACCACGGCCTAAGGCTTGACGCTAACTCCTGGAAACTTCACACTATGATGCTGAAGGAGAATTGGATTCAGGAAGAAATTAAAAAGGAAATTCAAGATTTCCTGAAAGCAAACAATAATGAAAATACAACTAACCAAAATCTCTGGGACACAATGAAAGCTGTCCTAAGAGGTAAGCTTATAGCTCTTAATGCCTACATCAAAAAAATGGAAACATCAGAAATAAATAACAATGCAGCTTAAAGCTTTAGAGACACTAGAGCAATCCGATCCCAAAAGCAGTAGAAGAGAGATTTGCAAAATAAGGGGAGAAATATCCGAAATTGAGATTAGGAAAAAAATACAGAAAATCAACCAGTCAAAAAGCTGTTTTTTAAAAAAAATCAATAATTGACACACGCCTACCTAAATTAACCAAAAGCAAGAGAGAGAAAACCCAAATTAACATGAAAATGGAGTTATCACTACTGATACTCAAGAAATCCAGAGAATTATAACATCATATTTCAAAAACTTATACTCTGTGAAATTTGACAACACAAAAGAGATGGATGAATTCCTAAGTAAACACAACTTACCTAAATTGAATCAGGAAGTTGTGAATTATTTAAATAGTCCTATAACATATGAGGAAATTGAAGAAGTAATCTCGAATCTTCCCACCAAAAAATGTCCTGGACGAGATGGATTCAGCACAGAGTTCTACCAGACTTTTAAGGAGCTAATAACACCAATACTCCTTAAACTGTTCCACCAAATAGCAAAGGAAGAAACACTACCAAATTCCTTCTACGAAGCTAATATCGTTTTAATCCCAAAACCTAATAAAGATACACTTAAAAAAGAAAACTATAGGCCAGTCTCTCTGATGAACACAGATGCAAAGATTCTCAACAAAGTCTTAGCAAATCAGATTTAAAAACATATCAAAAAGATCATCCACGGGGATCAAGTAGGCTTTATCCCAGGCACACAAGGTTGATGTAACATACGCAAATCAATAAATGTAATTCACCATATAAACCAGTCCAAAGTTCAAGACCACATGATACTCTCAATAGATGCAGAAAAAGCTTTTGACAAGATCCAACAGCCCTTTATGATCAAAACCCTAGAGAAGGTTGGAACGGAAGGAACCTTTATCAATATAATAAAAGCTGTATACAACAAGCCAACAGCAAGGATTCTACTCAATGGGGAAAAACTTGAAGCATTCCTGCTTCAATCAGGAACTAGACAAGGCTGTCTACTCTCACCACTTCTATTCAATATTGTACTTGAAGTCTTAGCTGAAGCTATAAGACAAGAAAGGGACATAAAAGGGATTCAAAGCGGCAAGGAAGAAGTCAAGTTATCTCTATTTGCAGATGACATGATCTTATACCTGAGTGATCCCAAAACTCCACCAGGAAGCTCCTGGAACTAGTACAGAAGTTCAGCAGGGTGACAGGATACAAAATAAATGTACAAAAATCAGTGGCCTTCCTATATGCCCAAAATAAAAGAAGTGAAAAAGCCCTGAGAGAAACAATCCCATTTACTATAGCCCCTAAAAAAATGAAATACTTTGGTATAAACCTAACGAAGGGGGCTAGAGAGGTAGTTCAGGGGTTAAGCCTCTGCCTTGCAGGCGGAAGGTCCTGAATTCGGATCCTAGACCCCACGTATAGACGCCAGGCGGAAGCAGGGGCGGCCTGTGTTTCTGGTCCTTGTAAGGCGGAGCCTGTGAATCCCGGAGCAGAGTAAACAAGGAGGAGGTGGAGGCGGTCCATGGTGGTTCCTGAATTCGCCCGTGGTTCTACACAGACACACACACGCGCACACGTACAATTGAATAAATAATAATAAAAAAAACCTAACGAAGGAAGTAAGAGACCTTTATAATGAAAACTTTAAAACTGTAAAGAAAGAAATTGCAGAAGACACCAGAAGGTGGAAAGACCTCCCATGTTCCTGGATTGGCAGAATCAATATCTGTAAAAATGACCATCCTACCAAAAGAAATATACAGATCCAACGCTATACCAATTAAAATCCCAAAGCAATTCTTCAAAGAAGTTGACCAAATAATCTCAAAATTCATATGGAGGCACAAAAGACCCAGGATAGCAAAAACAATCCTGAGTAACAAAAACACTGCTGGAGGTATCACCATACCAAACCTTAGTCTATACTACAAATCCATAGTAATAAAAACAGCCTGGTACTGGTTCCAAAATAGACACACAGATCAATCGATAAGGGTTGAAAACCCAGATATAAGCCCACACAACTACAGCCATTTGATCTTTGACAAAGGGGCCAAAAAAAATCCAATGGAAAAAGAACAGCATCTTCAACAAATGGTGCTGGCAAAACTGGATCTCCACATGCAGAAGATTAAAACTGGACCCGTACTTGTCACCATGTACAAGAATTAATTCCAAATGGATCAAGGACATCGATATAAGGCCAGAGACTATAAAAACCATAGTTGAAAGGGTAGGGAACTCCCTCAAGCTGATTGGGCTAGGCCAACAGTTCCTAAACGGACATCCAATAGCACAGTCACTACAACCAACACTCAACAGATGGGATCTTGTGAAATTAAAGAACTTCTGTTCAGATAAACAAATTGTAAACCGAGCAAAAAGGCAACCCACAGAATGGGAGAAAATCTTCATTAACCACATATCTGATAGAGCTCTATTATCCAGAATGCACAAAGAAACTTAGAACTTAGAAAACTAAACACCAAGGAAATAAATGACCCAATTAAAAAATGGGCCTGGAGGGCTGGAGAGGTGGCTCAGGGGTTAAGCCTCTGCTTTGTAGGCGGAAGGTCCTGAGTTCGGATCCTAGACCCCACGTATAGATGCTGGGCAGAAGCGGGGGCGTCCTGCGTTTCTGGTCCTGGTAGGGCGGAGCCTGTGAATCCCGGGGCAGAGTAAACAAGGAGGAGATGGAGGCGGTCCATGGTGGTTCCTGAATTCGCCCGTGGTTACACACACACACACACACACACACACACACACACACACACACACACGCGTGCGTGCACACACGCACAATTGAATAAATAATTTTTTTAAAAAATGTGCCTGGGAACTCAAAAGAAACTTTTTCAGGGATGAAGCTGAAATATCTCACAAATATCTTAGCAAATGCTTCACATCCTTAGCCATCAGGGAAATGCAAATCAAAACTTTCCTGAGATATCATCTCACCCCAGTCAGGATGGCAAAACCCCACAATACACACAACACCAAAAGCTGGAGAGGATGTGGAGAGAAGGGAACTCTCCTACATTGCTGGTGGGAATGCAGGCTCATACAGCCACTCTGGCGAGCCGTCTGGTGATTTTTTTAAAAGTTAAAGGTTGTAATGCCATATGACTTTGCTATTCCACCTCTGGGAATAATCCCCCATAAAGCAAAAATTCACCTCAATAACACAAGCACAACCATGTTCATAGCAGCACTATTTACAATAGCAAAGTCATGGAATCAACCCAAATGCGCAACAGTTGACAAGTGGATAAGGAAAATCTGGTACATTTATACAATGGAATACTACTCAGCCATCAAAAAAGATGAGTTAATGAAATTTGCTAGGAAATGGATGGAAATAGAAAAAATTATATTGAGCGAAGTATCCCAGACACAGAAAATTAAGCGCCATATGTACTCCCTAATAGGTGGATCCTAGTACCAAACCCACTTAGTGACATATTCAAAGATAAATCTCTATAATACCTCAATTGCAACAATTATAAACAAGAGGAAAGAGGAAGGAGCCCCCCCCAAAAAAATAAGGAGATAGGGGATCATGCTACAGTAGAGAAAATAGGTCACCATCAAGTATTGCAAGTAAGTAGCGAGACATCTGGTTAAGCTCACTCACTTTTCTTCCTGGTCACTTGCGGCTGAGGGGGTGTGATCTCACCAGTCAGGGAAGGTATAGGGACTGGCAGATAGATGCTAACCATCTTGCAAATGGGAGACTGACCTCCTCCCTCACTGCTGTCTCATACTCCTATTCCATCTACCTTTGAATCTACCCTTATAGTAAGATTCCATTAAAACAGCCTTTTATCTCTGGTTGGGAAGTAACCTCCAATACCAACCAGGATGGAGCCAAGGGTGGTGCAGGAACAGCAAAACTGAAAACAACAACAAACCATAATTCAGAACATCAGAGACCCTACATTAATCACCTGGAACCAGACCAGCCAAATCTCGCCCCATCCTAAAGCTCAGGGAAATTTGTGGAAGAGGGGGTGGTAAGATCGTAAGAGCCTAAAAATGGGGAGGAGCAATGATATACAAGATACTCCACACAAGTTAGGGCCACACTAGCCATAATTGGACTTTGCATGACCTGCATAATAACTGACATGTCAATGACCCCCCCCCCAAAAAATCTAGCATGGATCACAGGCACTAGGATCCTTAGAGGCTAGGGACTAACTGTCATAATAGTGTTCCTATACTAAAGGGGAGCCCAAGAAAGGGCTCTGGGCAGTGCCACTGAGTCCTTACACCTCACCAGAGTGAAAGATGCAGAGGGAAGTTTGACATTCACACAAAAGGATGCTCCAGGGAATGGGAGAGGGGGAAGGGAGGGCCCTGGGAGAAAGGGAGGGAGGTGTGTGAAAGGAAGGGGAAAAGGGGGGAGGATGCAAGGGGTCTGGGGAGGGGTGGAAGGAGAGAGGGGCCCAGGATACCTATTAAGCTTGTATGATTGGGGAAAAATAAAAATGCTTATTTCAAAAAAAATGGAATAGTTTTTTTTTATTCCTGACTGATTTTCCTGAGCCAAAGCCTACTTTTTCTGAAATAATGAGTACTCAGATGTCTTGAATTAGCGTTAGCAGTTTATCTTTCCCTGTGTCTTTACATATAATCTATATATGTCTTTATAGTTAAAGGGGACTTCTTGCGGATGGTTCTCCTGGATGACACTTCTCTTGTGGAAGCGCCACACGAGTGTCTCTTTATCTCAGATAAGAAGCTATTGACAAACCACAGTAAAATTATACCAAAGCCCAACTTGGTGAACCAGTGAGTTTACTGAAGTCACTTACGGAAGAGATACAGGTGAGATATTACTTCTGGGAGTAGGACCAACTTAAAGGAGGCTACATCATCCAGAAGCCCACCCTGACACGAGTGTCCGCTCACAACGGCGGCAGCCCCTGCTGTGCACGGCTTGCAGCCAGCTCAGCTGATGAGCATCTCTGCACTGAGCAATCGTTTCCTGTTTTCTTCCCCTTGGGGAGGGGCTTCAACAAATCTTGTTTCAAGAACTTCGTGGGATTTCCTGAGTCTCCCTCCAAATTTGAATGTGTAACCTCAGAACTTCCTGCGTCTAACTGACCCTCTCTATAACATAGAATGTTTTAAATTGCAGCCCAGACCAGAGAGAACCCAGTCTCTCCCTTCCTCTTAGCTTGGCATTCAGGTCTGGCTTGTTACTGTATTGTTTTGCTCTGGTTACCATGGCTACCCAGGGCAAAGTCTAGGACAGTACCGTGTAATACTTGGAGGAAAAAGTTCCATAACGCAACAGTATATAGTTGGGTCTTGTTTTCTTTGATTCATTCTGACAACCTCTTTTAATTGGTGCATTTGTATCATCAACCTTGTCATGGTTTGAAGGTGAATTGCCCCCAACTAGTGATGCTATTTGGGAACATCTGTGTAACTTTGCAGGAGGAAATATGTTACTGGGAATGGGCCTTGAGGTTGGATGAACCAGTTCCATTTCCTGTTCTCTCTCTTTGTATCTGACTCGATCTTTGTCTCCATCTTTTTTCTTTCTCTTTCTCTCTGTCACTATTTCTGTCTCTGTCTTTATGTTTCCCTCTCTTCTCTATATATTTTTCTCTATATATCTTCCTCTGTGTGTGTGTGTCTTTCTCTGTCTCTTCTCTGTCTGTCTCTCTGTCTGTCTTTGTCTCTCTGTCTCTCTGTCTGTCTTTGTCTCTCCTTCTCTCTTTATATATATAAATTTATATATATATATTTATTTTAAGTTGCTTGGGTCAGAGTGTTTTATCACAATAGACTAGGACAGATGCTAAAGTGTGCACTGATATGCTTGGTTTAATGTATTTGGTTTCTTACTGTTTTTAGACTAGGGCAGGTGCTAAAGTGTGCACTGATACACTTGATTTAATATATTTGGTTTCTTCCTGTTTTTTTCTTCACTGCCCTTGCCCCTTGCTTCCATTTTTACTTCCACTCTTTTCTTCCTTTTTTAAAATTTTTAATTGAACATCTTTATATCATTCCATTTTCTCACCTTTTTTAACATAACAATTTCACTTCTTTTTCTTCTTCTTCTTTTAGTGGTTGTCCTAGAGTTTGCAATATGCTTTTATAACAAGTCCAATTCTACTTTTAATTAACACTATACCGCTTCCTGGCTAATGTATCTTACAATAACAAGATATTTCCAGTGGGTGCCTCTCATCATTTACAGCACTGGTATGATTTATTTCACTTATGAATAAACAGCAATCATTAAAACATTTTCAAGAACACTGTTCTGTAAGATCAATTCGGAGCAATGACAGTGAAAGTTTTCCATTATAATTTTAAATAACATAAATAAATTTTTAAAAATGAAAATATTTTATTTTCTTATTCACTTTCCAATGGTCTTCCTTTCCTACTTTTATATAAATTTGAGTATCAGGTCTGTATTATTTTCCTTCTCTCTGAAGAATTTGTTTTAACATGTCTTGACAACAAGTTACATTGATTTTTGTTTGTCTAAGCAATTACTTCTCCTGAGGACTGGTGAGCTGGCTCAAAGGTTAAGCTTATGCTTCATAAGCACAAGTGCATTAGTTCAGATCCCAGATCCCACATAAAAACGCCAGACAGCAATGTTGGTGTCCTGTACTTCCAACTTTAGAAGGTGGAATCTGGGAAACCCCAGAGCAAAGCAGTAAGAATAACCTAGGACGATTCCCAATATCAACTTTGGGCCTCAGTAGGAACACTGTTCACCTCTCTCTACACACCTACACACTCACACCTAGCACACCCCACAAGCACACACACAAAAAAATTACTTCATTGTGAAGAATAATTTCAGAGGGTACAAAATTCTACACTAGTGAGATTTTTTTTTTTAAATCTTTCAAACTCAAGACACTGAATATGTCACTGTGTCATCTTGGTGCTGGCAGGGCCTTTGAGAAGCCAGCTATAACTTTTCTTTCTGCTCTTTTACACATTAGAATTATCTTTGGTTTCTATAAAGGTTTTTCATTTTTAATTTTTTATAGTTTAAATACAATGTATATGGTTTTAGGGTTTGTCATTTATTATGCTTAGTATTCTCCAAGCTCCTTAGGGCTGTCATTTTGTGTCTCATATTAATTTGGGAGAAGTTTCCAATACTTACTTCAAATATTGCTTTTATTCTATTCTCTTTTTCCTTTACTTTCTGTTATTCCAATTAATGTGCATGTGGTATCTTCTGAACTGTCCTACAGCTCTTAGATATTTTAAATTTTATTTTTGTTTTTTGACACTTTCACTTATAAACACAATGAATTTATGTTTTTGGGGTTTTTTTGTCACGTTTAAGTCACGTTTATTCTTTCTTACATTGCTTCTGTGACATCTGTGACTGATGCCGTAACAAATAAAAAAGTGTATCAAGGAGAAAATGAATTTATGTTTTTGAAGGACCCTTTCTCTTGTCACGCATTAGCCTGAAATCGTCTCTCAGAGAGGTGTGTTGTTTCTTAAGATCGTCCCTCATCCATGGTTAAATGTTGATAGGCAAAGTGTTGTGCAGGTCTGGTGGAAATAGACATTGCTGCAGTGCATTCTTGAGCGTGGCAGCCCTGTCCCGAGCAGAGGACACTGTGTAGCAGCCCCCTCCCCACCCAGTACTTGGATTTTGTTTTTGGGGTGTGTGTATGTGAGTGTGTGTACCAGAGGACACTTGCATATGTGCACCCGTGGAAGTCCAAGGGTGACATAGAGAATCACCCTGGATTATTCTAGCCCCTCAATGCTTTGCTCTGGGTTTTCCCAGGCTCTTCCTTCCAGAGAGTTACAGGCTGCCACCATTTCCACCCAGCATTTTTACATGCAACCTGGGGATCAGAACTCGGGTCCTTCTGATTGTGAGGCAGAGGCTTTAACCCCTGAACCATCTCTGCAGCCCCAGTATGTTTTCTTTTGAGGGCAGCACTTTTTAAGAAAATCTAATGTTCTGGCACGTTTTTAAATGTTTTGTTGAGGAGCTTTCTTTCCTGTGTAAAAGCTATGGAGTTTCTGGAGGTGAATCACACAAAGGATAATGATCCCTGTAATTGGATGCCCTTGATATTTTCTCTCTCAGACTTTTCTCACAGTGAGCTTCTGGCAATTTGTCAAATGCAGTTTAATTTCCTACCTGGGATTCCTTGCCATGGAGGTGAGGTTTCTTTTTTTCCCTGTCAGTAGAGACTGTGCATGTGTATCGGCCTGTGTGCCTCTGGAGTTTGAGTCAGTAGTTTTTTGCCACGACCTCTCTTCTATATGGGATGTAAGAATAGTTGCTGAGTTCTCAGTTTGTTTGAGCATTTACTTCTTAAAATGATTTCTAAGCTCATTATGTAATATATCAGAAATAAGAAATCCTTTTTTTTTAAATATTGAAAATGTGGTTAACCAAGATTCACACTGTATTCTTTCCCTTTTAACATGCCTTCTTTGTTTTTATTTTTTATATATTTTTATTTATTTGCTGTGTGTGTGTGTGTGTGTGTGTGTGTGTGCGCGCGTGGCACTGTGTGTCCCTGTGGAGGCCCAAGGGTGACTCTGGAATCATCTTGGATACTTTCTACCTCCTTCTTGCTTTGCTCTGGGATTTCCCAGGCTCGGGCCACCAGATCTGGAAGTGCAGGTTGCAGCAGTTTGCATCTGGAGTTTTTACGTGGGACCTGGGATCTGAACTCAGGACTTTCTGTTTTCCAGGCAGAGTTTTAACCTCCCAGCCCCCTTCTCTGTTTTTAAAAGCTGAACAAAATTTACTAGGTAAAGCCAAATCTGGCAAGTAGGACTTTGGCAACATAGCCATAAAATATTACAGAGAAGGGGTATCAGCTGCCAGTGGATAAGCGTCAAGTGATTCCAACATATTGCCAGAGTAAAGGAGTTACTGATGTGTCATCAACATTTTATTGTAGGAGACAATAATCCAGCAGACTTTGTCCTTAATCACTGTCAGCCTTTCTGGCTGCTTCTGTCTTTAGCCCTTTTAAAAGATGCCTCCCTGTGTCACTTGTTATCCGCTTGTCGCTGTCCTCAATGCTTGGCGACCTTATGTCCGGGATGAGGGAAGTAGACGCTTTTAGATTTTGCTTTAGCTGCTTTTCTGACAACCATCCAGCACATCTATGTTTCAAGGATAGCGGCAGTTCCCCTCAATCTCTTTGGCCTGCAGTAACTCCAGGGTCCTCTTCAAGAGTAGAGGAAATGTGTTTTCCACGTGCCTCTTAAAACAAGCATGATCCATTTCCACTCAGGGAATGTGTTTGCAACTTTCCTTCCCACCTACAAAGTCTCTTGATTTAATAAAATCTCTGTCATTTTACTTGAATTACTACAGTGTCTTTGGTAAATTTGAATTTTTTTCCAACCTTTATTTTTAAATGAAAAAGAGCACTGTGGCAGAAACTTCAGGAATTAATGCATGGAGGTGGTGTCATGTTATCTTTTGCAGATTTCTAATAGCCTCACTGAAACATAATTTAGCTGTCACTTAAACGTTTTATAGTCTCATTTAAGAACATTCCTCCCAAAGTTCCATGCCCACTGGTGTTTCTTTTCTAGTGCCAAAACACTAGACTACTTTATATGTCTTTAGGTTGTTCTGGTCAATGTATGAAATTGGAATCATATACTGTGTGATCTCTTGTGGCTAACTTCTTCCACTTAACAGAATGTTGACTTAGTAGAATGCTTTTGTAAGTTTGTAACATATATTAGAATCTTATTGCTGGAATCCCATTTGTGGCTATACCTGTCCATCCATCAGTTGAAAGACATAAAAGTTGTTTTCACTTTTTTGTTTATTATCAATAGTAAATGGTGCAAACATTTATGTATAAATTTTATGCAGGTGCATGTTTTGATTTTCCTTGTGTGGGTATCTAAGCATACAGTTGCCAGATCGTGTAATTCTATGTCTACCATTGTGAGGAGCTACCAAATCACTTTCCAGAGCAACTATGCAAATAAAGTCTTACCACCTGTTTCAATGTGGTGATTCATGTCTGTTATTACAGCACTTGGGAGTTTGAGGCAGGAGAACTGCCGTGAGTTAAAGGCTAGCCCAAACAGCATAGTGACTTCCATGCCAGCCAGGGCTGTTTCAAAACCAACCAACCAACCAAAATAGAGTTCCAGTTTCCCCAGTACCTGGCTAAAGCTAGTCTGGTCTGTGGCTTTCATTGAAGTCGTCAAGAGCGTTTGCATAGTTCCCAACAGGAGCCACGAGCTCTGGCCAGCGAGCACCACTTGCCCTCGAATCTCATCCTTTGCTCACTCACTGTGGTTTCCTACTTTTATTACATCTACCCTTGAATGTGCTCTTATAACAAGACTCCAGTTTAACAGTTTTTTGTCTCTGACCAGGGGGTGACATACAGTACCCAGCAGGATAGAGTGAAGGGCATTGCAGGAGCAGCAAAACTGCAAAAGAAAATCAACAAACCACAATCCAGAACTTCAGAGACTCTATATCAACCACCTAGAACTAGGCCAGACTAATCTCCTCCCATCATGAAGCTCAGGGACATTTGCAGAAGAGGGGGCGGTAAGATTGTAAGAGCAAAAGGATGGGAGGAGCAATGATTTGCAAGATACTCCACACAAGTTAGAGCCGAAGCAATCATAATTGGACATTGCATGTCCGGCGCAATGTCCAACACACTATTGACCTCACAAAGTCTAGCATCTGCTAAAGGCACCAATATCCTTGGAGGCAAGGGATTGACAGCCACAGTAGTGTTCCTATGCTTAAGGGGAACACAGGAAAGGGTTCAGGGAAATGCCACTGGGTCCTTGTATGTCATCGGAGAGGAGGGCCCAGAGGAGAGTCAGGCATGCACATTAAAGGACTCTCTGGGGATTGGGGGGGAGGCACTGGGGGATGGGGAGGGAGGGGTGAGGGGAGGGGGAGCAGGGGGTTCGGGGGGAGGAGAAGGGAGGGAGGGAAGTGGTGTACCTATTAAGTTTGTATGAACAGAAATAATAATAAAAAATGTTTTAAAAAATAAAGAGCGTTTGCATAGTTCCCAACAGGACCACGAGCTTCTGGCCAGCGAGCACCACTTGCCCTCGAATCTCATCCTTTGCTCTCCCTCTCCTATCACGTCTCTCTTCAGTTTCTGTTTCTTCTTCTCATTAGACTCCCACTCATACCAGGTTAGAAGTTAATGTTCATTGCTCCCCTCCCCCAACACTCCATCTTCTCTTTTTGCTGTAAATAGTAGAATCACATTTTTTAACTGGATTCCTGGTTCCCTAAGTAGAAACTTCTTCCCAATCTGGCAGCTCTGGAGGAATAAAGCGTGCAAGCAGAAGGCCAGAAGGGATCACCTGCCACACGTACGCCGACCTGCTTCTTGCTCGGTTCTACTGACAGTCATCTATCTCCCAGTAGCCATTTCTCAGCACAAGGCATTTAATACCAGCACTAGCTGGCTCACTAAGTTCTTCCCAGCCAGCCTCTCCCCGAACCCTGGAAAGATCCCAAAACTCCAGTGACCTCTCCAGTTAAGCATCTAATAGGAAGATCACTTCTAACACCTCCAAAATGCAAATACAGTCATTCCTCTACACCTGCTTCTCTAAGGTACATCCAACAGCAATCTCTTTCCTCCCATCCTTTAGGCCAAAATGTATAGAGCTATCCTAGATTCCTGTCTTTCTCTCCCAACAAACCTCCATCTTTCAGCAAATCCTATTGTTTCATCCTTCAAAACACATCCACAGTCCAACTATTGGAAATCAATGCCATTACTCTCTCTCAGGAGGGGCAACCAAATCTCACCCGTTAACTGTTGAAGTCTCCTAACTAGTCTACTGATCTCACACTTGCCCCCTGCAGCTGCTTGAAGCCAGGACGATTTTCTTCTTCATGCCCCTCTGTGCCTGGAATCTACCAACAGCATCTTATCTCATTCAGTAAACACCAAACCCTGACATTGACGTGGTACCCAAGCTCGCTGGTTTCCTGCTTCCTTTCTGTCCTCCCTTCTGTGGCCCTCCCTTCGCCTCCCTCTGGACGTTGTGTTTTACAGCTCTAAAGCACGCCAGGTATGAACACACCCCACTGAACTAGCTGTTTCTCAAATATCTCTGCAGCTTGCCCTCCTACTTTCTAATTTTGGCTTCATTAGCTCCTGCTGATCTGGTTTCCTACTGTAGCGTTTATCTTGTGTCTTTGCTCTCTGACTGCTACACTCCCCACCTTAGTCCACATTCTTCCTACACATCATGATTGCTAAGTGAATCGTATCTTTATGGGCACATCTCTGAGCTGTACATGTATTATTAGCCCCACCTGTAGACAGGCTTCATGAGGACAGAGGGCAGTCAGGACCTGCTTGGCCCCCGTGGTATCTCTAGTATTTGAACATCCAGAGTAGGACGGCACTGGTCTCAGGGTGACTCAGAATGTAACTTCCTCCTCCTTGGGCTCAAACCTCCTGCCTGTCTGAGTCACTCTAACTGGCCAAACAAAGCACTACCTGACCACTTCATAAAGTACAGAGAGAGAGAGAGAGAGAGAGAGAGAGAGAGAGAGAGACGCCACCTACCTAATACTCAAAGAGAAGAATCTGAGAGTAGTTTCCAGGAAACAGAAAGTAAAATTGTCCAGGAGTTTCATGTTAATATGTATAGGCTGATTCTGGTAACTAATGAGTGAAGATATATTTTTTGTATTACTTACATTTAATCTAGCTAATGCCTTCCTAGGCTCTCAGATAATCTAATTCTCTTTCTCTCCTTGCCATAATCATGTGTTTTTCTTTTTGTTTTTTGTTTTAGTTTAAGCACACAGGTTCTTAAGTGGCTTACGCACAAAAAGCACTGGGGGAAGCGAGAGGTTTCGCACCATTCTTTTTCCTGTAACATCATTTCCTGCAACAGGGAAAAAAGGAAGGCCAGAAACTCGCAGGACAAGTCCATTGCTTTGTCAGTTTGGTCAGAGGCAGAGACAGGTCAGAGGCCTGAAGGTATGTGTCAGTTTAGGCTGCTAACAAAACACTACAGATTAGATGGCTCAAACAACAGGCATTTATTTCCCATGGCTATGGCAAGTAAAGGTCTAACTAGTCAAAAGTACGCCATTTGGTCATTTGGTTTCTGATCAGAGATCTTCTTGCAGGGTGCTCATGTGGGGGGGGGGTAAGAAAGAACACTCGCCCTTCTGCCTCATGAAAAAGGTCACTAATCCCACAGTAAGGGGGCCCACTTTCGTGACCCCTCTAACCCTAATTATCCCCCAAAGACCTCATCTCCAAATAGCATTTCATTCGGGACACACAATTCAGTCCACCAATGCTATTAAGAATATGGTAACTAAAATCTAGCATCCCCTCTGTTCCTTGCACAGTAATAGACATGTAGGCAGTCCTGAGAGAAAATCTCACATGAAAGAAAAAGGAAAGCTGAATTTCTCAGAGTCTGCACTGAAGGAAAGTTGCCTTGTTTTTTACCTAAACAATCTTGAACTCACTGCTTTCTAAAGTTAGAGTCTGAGGAGATAGATTAGTTGTTAAAGTCTTTGCCTCTAAAGCAAAAGGATCTGAGTTCGGATCCCCAGATCCCATGCAAAAATGTAGGTAGATATGCAGACACACCTGTAATTCTAGCCCTGAAAGACAGAGCTTAGGAACCCCTAAAGTAAGCTGGCTAGCTAAGCTAGCCCTAATGGCGTGCTCTGAGTTTAACTGGAGATCCCACTCACAACAATAAGGTAGAAAAGCAATTCCTGGTATCACCCTCGGGCTTCCACAAGCACACGCATTTGAGTACATTTGTATACATTACACTTCCATACACATGTAGACACAAACACACACACACACACACACACACACACACACACACACACACACACACACTCCGGGAGGAATCCACCAAAACCTCAGATTTAAAGGTTTTATTCAGCTCCGTGAATTGGAGAACCATCTCTCACTTCAGTACCAGACACTATGACACAGAGTCCAAGAGAGAGATGACCTCTGCTCAAGCCGCTGGAGAGACACCTGTAGATGCCACCACTGAGTAAGGCATGGGAGCTAGACCTCCCACCCCAAACACAGAGGCAGAAAGAGCCAGGGTTGGTGAAAGAACCAACTTGGCCACATCCGCCAGCCTGGCTACAGGACCTCTTGATGCCCCCCACCCAGAGGGAATGAAGGGTTTACCAGCTGCTGTCTTGTGAACAGACGCCTACAGTGGCAAACTGAGTAATGCCAGAGAGCATTCATTTATCCTTCCTGCCTCCTGCCAGGACACTTGGAGCGTCACCTCCCAAATATTTTTGTATCTTAAAGCTCTTTATCCATTGAGATACCCAGTTAATATGTCACAGCCTTCTGGGGGCGGGGATCAGCTCATCCAATGTGATGGGTTTTATTGAGAATGTATTCTCTGCCAAATACAACTGATAATAAAAATCCTGACCTTTAACATATGCACATCTTTAAAAAAAAAAGACCCAAGCTTATATTTAGGAACTTACTTTTCAGCAAAATATTTCAAGCATGGAAGTATTTATTTCTCCATTCAATAAATAGTTATTGTAACCCACCTTGTTCTAGAAAGTGTGCTAGCTAGCAGGGGCAGCATATAATGATGAAGAAGATAATATCACTGCAATCGTCGAAGTTAGGTTCTCATCATAGTGAAGATTTACATTGTGCGTGCGTGTGTGTGTGTGTGTGTGTGTGTGTGTGTGTGTGTGTGTGTGTGTGAGAGAGAGAGGGGGGGGGCACTGTGTGTCCCTGTGGAAGACCAAGAGTGACTTCAGGAATCATCCTGGATTGCTTCTACCTCCTTTTTGCTTCACCCTGGGGTTTTCCAGGTTCTGCCCACCAGAGCACGAAGTTCAGGCTGCTGCCATTTCCACCTGGTATTTTTACATAGGACTTGGAATCTGAACTCAGGACTTTCTGCTTGTGAGGCAGAGTCTTAACCCCTGAGCCATCTCTCCAGTCCAGGAAGTGATAATATTATGAAGCCTAAGAGACTTGTGCAGGGCTGAGTCTCCAGACAAAGGGAATGGCAAATCAATGCCCTTATGGAAGGTGGTGTCTCGGAACTCCTGAGGACCAGAGATGAGGTCGACGTGGGTAGATTTGAGCATGTGAAGTAGGCAAGTGAAAGGTGATGAACACAGAGTTGTGGATTTGCCACTTAGCCATGGACATGATACTGAGCTTCTTACCCACAGTTGAAGCCACTGGAGGATCTGAGGCACCAAGGGACCTGGTCTATTTCATACTTTCATTCTTTGACAGTTTCTACATAAAGATAAAGAATTTATGTGTTCTCACTCTTTATTAACTCAATCCCATCCCCCTTCTGTTCCACTTCATAAATTCTCCTTTCCAGCCAGTCTCCTTCTTTCCCATTTTTTGCACGTGTGGCCCATTGGATTTTACCCAAAATGCCTGTACTGGAAAGTGCCTAAATACTAGCCTGAGGCATGAAGGACTTAATGGTGGGTAGATCATTAAGGAAAACAGTTCCCCTTCTCCTATCTGGTATTGACTTAATCTTTCAGAGAGATGTAGTGTTTCTTGAGATTTCCTCCCTTCCATGGTGAAATGTTGAGAGGCCAACTACTGTGCAGGTCTTGTGGAAGTGGACATCGCTGTAGTGAGTTCTTGGATGTGGGAGCCCTGTCCATAGCAGAGGACACTGTCTGGCAGTCCCTTCCCCAACCCTCATGCTCTATATTCTTATTTACTCCTCTTTTGTAAGGTTCCCTGAGCTTTGAAACGGGGTTGGGAATGATCTCCATGTGCTGCTTAGGACTGGGAATTCCACAGTGATTTGTGCTTTTTCAACAAATAGTAGCTAGTGTTCAGAGTTTGGAAGTAG
Organism: Typhlomys cinereus; assembly: GCA_023101885.1. Taxonomy (NCBI): domain Eukaryota; kingdom Metazoa; phylum Chordata; class Mammalia; order Rodentia; family Platacanthomyidae; genus Typhlomys; species Typhlomys cinereus. The sequence goes on from JALPQD010000029.1 coordinate 10,699,970, forward strand.
AAACAAAGGTTGTCAGGTGACTTGGGAACTATTCTGGTGACAGAACCACCTGGACTTGTTAACAGAGCAATCATTTGTGGAGTGGAAATTTTAAAAAAGAATTGTACAGGAATGAGTTAGGGGCAGTTAGGTGATTGAAGGCAGCATCAGGAGAAGGTAAAAACTTGGATTAACTCTCTAATTTATGATGGTGTTATTTGTGGCATTCGAAGAGATCGTGCAGGAAGAAAGAACAGAAGGAAAAGGTTATGAGGCTTGGAGGCCAGCAAGGTAACTCAGCAGATAAGGTGCCTGCTTGCAAATCTAGCAACCTGAGGTTGATTCCCAGAAGCCCACCTGGTGGAAGGAGAAAATTGACTTCTGACCCCCACCTATGCACCACAGTGTATATATGCATCCATTCTCTCTCTCTCTCTCTCTCTCTCTCTCTCTCTCACTTCACTCTCTCTCTCTCTCTCCTCTCTCTCTCTCTCTCTCTCTCTCCTCGATCTGTGTGTGTGTGTGTGTGTGTGTGTGTGTGTGTGTGTGTGTGTGTCTCAAGAACTGGTAATGGAGATGGGGAAATGGAACAGGGAGTGGTTGATTTCAACGCTATGAAAGTCAATGGTAACCTTGACCTCCTAAGCTGCTGTGGGACATGTTAATATGCCCTAATGGCCTCATTCATTGTGGAGAAAAAGCAGGCTACTATTATATACAAAGGTCAGCAACATGGTGATACAATTACAATGATAAGGCTCTGTGCCCAAGCTAAGTAATGTCTCTGGAATGCAACATTCCCTCTTGAAGAAGGAAGCGAAAGCTACTAGAAAGCTACCACACTTATGTGGCTCAAGAAGCTCCCAAATCTTACAAGACAAAGAAAGAGTCAAGATTCAGGAGGCGGAGTGTATAAGCAGAAAACAGCTTTTGAGGGAGAAAAGACTATATAGTACGACTGCCTGATGGTAGGTCGGGTAATTCCAGAACTGTAACTTTTACAATTTATCATCCATCTTACTGCTTTCCTATGATGCCCGTACTATAAATAAGCCTTCACCCATGCTTCTGTTAAGTAACCCAAATAAACTCTCTGACTCCCCCAGCAAGACTTAGCTGAACTCGCTTCTTAGGTCTGTCATTGGTTCCCTTTTCTGAAATTAAAAAGACAGTATTTCACATCTTCTCAGGAAAAATCACCAGGAACTTGGGTGGAGATAAACCAAGGAAGTCGTCACACATCTGAATAGTGACCAATGACCAAGAACTGCACACTTACCTTGCTATCCTGATAGGTACCAGAGTGAGATCAGCAGGAATCAAATCAGGCAGGGTCAAGAGGGGATGTGGAAAAACCAAAACCAAATTGAGTTTATTATAGAATCTAATTCCTTATATACCACAAAACAGGGGGTGACATCAATTGTGACAGACTATATGTGCAAGGCCAACAATAGGTGGAGCCACCAACAACAACACATTCCTGCCAATCCTTAAACGTGTTAATATGCCCTAATGGTCTCATTCATTGTGGAGAAAGAGCAGGTTACTATCATATACAAAGGTCAGCAACATGGTGATACAATTACAATGATAGAGCTCTGTGCCCATGCTAAGTAATGTCTGAACAGAAAGAGATATGCAGGAAACACTTCTGCCCTCGATCCTGTTTCAAGACAGGACAAGATCCATCCTTGTTCCTTGTGGAAAAGTCAACAGGAGTTAGTCTCTACTATTGCTGGCAATGAGGCACATTGCTACTACTGACTGCAGAGAATGTTCTAGCATCTGTTCTACAAGAAACCAGGGTCTTGAGCTTCTGTGCTCCCTACACAGTCCCACCTTCCTAAAATCAGGTCTTTGGCATTCCAGAAAGATCACCCCAATGGACTCACCAACCTGGGTTTCCACCCCGACTTTTCTATCTACTACCTTGCACACAATTGGCATCTTGCCAACATAGTTATGGACATTGGTGGTTCTCACATGTGAGATCACTGGAATCACGTGCTGGGAAAGTATAGATTTATTACTTACTTCCTCGTCCCATCTGTGATGTTTGTACAGTACATTCTGGGTGTGTGACCTCCTCCAATCTCTATTCACCAGCACCTCTGCTGAGCAAGGTCATTCATACCTTGCCTAACATAGTGCCCGGTATAAACTACATGCTCAGGGAAAGGGCTGCAGTGGTGGCAACTGAGGGAAGAATAGCTTCTGTACTATTCAGAAATCTCAGAGAATGAAAGCAAAGAATAAAATAGATGAATCCTCCTTTTTGTCTCCAAAGGAAACCCACAGTTACTGGTGGTCTAAAATATGATCCTTTTCATATTTTTAAAGATCAAGATAGCCTTCCCTTAAAATGTAGCCAGAGATTGCTTGTTTAGTGTGTTCTAAACTCAAAATGTCATGGGGGTGGGGGAAGTCATACTGAAAAAGATGATTCCAAATTTTAATGAGTTCACTTCATACATAGGTATTTTGATTGATACATCCAACATAGACAACCAAAGCTCAATTTTTAAAACTGAAAACAATCTCTTTGCTCTCAAAACCTTTTCCTAAGAAGCTTTCAGTTTAGCTCTTCCAGTGCCTCCTAACATCTTTTGGTGACTCCCATTTATCGTTTGCCATGCACTTCCTTGTGGAAAGAGCCCAAGACAGCATTTTTAATCCCCTCTCCAAAGCTCTATCTATTCCACAGGGAGAGGTGGAAAGAGCATCGGATGCAGTTCCCAAAAATCTGCTTGAGCCAAGATGGTGACACATCCACACCATGCGCCTCGCGTGAATCTGAGTATTTATTTCTACCCTTGATTTCCTTGTGGCCAAAGTGAGGATCACAATGCTTGCCTTACAGCATGTGACTGTAATGTACAAAACACCATAAAAATGTAAGATGTTCCTTTACGACAACAGCTCATTGATCATTTAATGAATATTCATCAAACATCGTCCCAGAACAGACATTGTGTCGGGCAGTGAAGACAGACTCAAAGACAGTCACCAGCCCTGCGGCGGAGCTTTGGTTCCAGGGAGGGAAAGAAAAACAACAAGGTAGGAAAGAAACAAGGGCTGGATGTGACCATGGGATGCAGGGAGCCAGCGAGAGCACCCAGGACGGAGTGTGAGCACAAGCCGTCGGCATCGAGGGCGAATGGAGGACTTCCTGAGCGACAGGCACCAGAAGGAGCTGCTCTTGTCAGATCCAGCGGCGAGAAAACATGGTGCAGTCATTCGGGGAAGGCGACTGCGTGCTCCACAGTCCTGGGCCCAGAGCCAGTTTGGAAGGGTTCCAGCCCCTTCCGGCAGGTCTTCTCAACCTCAACAGTGTTGCGTGGCAGTTCCGTGGATCACAGAATGTTGGCAGCATTCCTGGTTCCTGTCTGTCAGGGTATCAGTAGCCCCGCCCTCTCCCTGTCTCCTGCTGTGACACTGGAAGCATCTTCAGACACTGCCAGATGACCCCAGATGAGAGCAGTTGCCTGCAGGTCATGAGAAAGCGTTGCAGGTGCTTGTGGAAGGAGTGAATTCCATCAGCTAGTACCTAATCCCAGTGCTCGGCAGATCCTGACGGAATGAATGCATCTCCTGCACCGCCTTTGACACGTGTTTCTTTGGGATATTTCTTTTGGGTTTCCTCCAGAAAAGAGCTGGAGTGCTACTAAAATGTGTAAAGCTCCCTTTGAGCTGCCACAATAAAACCATATTGATACATACAGTTCTGTGTTCAAGTAGTACGTTCTTGGGCAAGTCACTCAAACTTTCTGAGCCTATGGTGCATTGATAGGGATAATAAATTCTGTTTGATAAAATATTGGGAAAAATAAGAGTTCATTACAAAACAGACAGTCTGAGGGGGTTTCATTCCTTTGGTGCATCTAGCAACAGGAATCTTAGCAGAAGGACCTCTCAGTTCCTGCCAATAAGTTGGACTTGTAAAGTTTGGCCCTTTACTGGTTTTGTTACAAATGTGTGGGACTTAGTGTGCCAGTCCAGCGCATTCCTCACAAACAACTAGGTCACTCAAGTGACCCAGAGAATTACAACTTGTCAAGAATTTACATGATTAATACATGGTCCCTTATTAAACAGTCATAATAGAGTTCTCATACTAATGGGGAGCCTAAAAAGGGGCTCCGGGATATGCCACTGAGTCCTCAACTCTCACTAGGGTAGAGGACTCAGAGGGAGGTTTGGTGTTCACATAAATGGATGCTCCAGGGGATGGGAGAGAGGAAGGGGGAGACACTGGGAAAAGGGGAAGGGAGGAAGGGGGAGAGTGCAATGGGGGGCAACGGGGGAGGGGAGGGAAGAGAGAGAGGATGGGGTGCCTATTGAGCTTGTATGATTAGGAAAAAAATAAAATGTGGGAGAAAAAAAAAGAAAACTTAGAAAAATCACATTAAATCATTAAAAAAAACATGGTCCCTTGAACTTGAAAGATGCATTGGCTGTCAGGTCCTGCCTCCTCCATCACACTGAGGGTGGGTTGCTTTGGGGGAAATGTTTCCTATATTTTGTGTTGCATAGTTTCTTATAGACGTAGATCATCAGATCTGGAAAGGTCTTCTGAAAATAACAGGAAGGCTCTCCAATTCTGTCCTTTATGCTGAAATGAAGCACAAATTGTTTGGCATGTGGGCCCCAAACTCCTCCCCTCCCCCAACCAGGAGCTCACAGGGACTTCTGTACATAGCAGAAAAATAAGGACTTTAAAAGCTGACTAAATGAGTCACTTGGTTCTAAAGAGCTGTACAGCCTTCGACACTTAACCTAACCTACCTTGTTTACATACACAATGGAAACAACATCACTCCACAGCTCCTTAGGGATGATCCCAAAGCCGAAAGATGCCTACACTGCGAGGAGTGTGTGTGTCTGTGTGTGTGTGTGTGTGTGTGTGTCTGTGTGTGTGTGTCTGTGTCTCTGTGTGTCTGTGTGTCTGTGTTTGTGTACGTGCATACACAGAGTATGTTTGGCAACAAAAGATGATTTTACTAGCACCAGGCTGTGCTAGGTGTTATGACTCCCTCTCACTTTACACACTTGTCCAATCTTCCTTGTCTCCAGTTTCCATTGAATGGGACCCAGCAGAAGCTAAGCAATGTATGGGCCTGCAGGTATGTCCATCATTAGTGACAAAACTAGTGTGGCCCTTTATTGAAACAAAAAAGAATTGCTTCTCTTTTATTAATAGAGGTTCCTTCTTTCCATGCAGATGAATTTAGAATTCAAGTTTCTAATCATTCTCCTTACCACAGAAGATTTAGAAGCATGAGCACAATACTCACTCTGCATTGCTTTCTTCTTCTATGTGTTCTCCTAGGTTCCGAATGAACTTCAGCAGATCGCCCACAGTGTCCTGATAGAAATTTCCAGTTTTTTCATAAAAAGCATTCATTCTTCCCATCACATATCCATCAATCTAAAACACAGAAACATTGCAAAAATCTGTGAAGTCAACACAAAATAAATATTGACGATGTGTTTTTACGAGCAGACAAAATACAAATAACAATGGACAAAGCAACCTAATAGAAAAATTAAAGAAATTACGCATACCACAATGGTAAATGCAGCTGTGTTATGTTTAAATAAAGAATTATAAGTATGATTTTTTTCTGTATTTATCAGTTTTCTATAAGAAATTAGGTGCATTAAAATATGAGTTAAAGAAATCTTGGTGATAATGTTAACTATGAAACCACTATTTCAGTTCCCCCAAAAAATGTAAAAACAGGGGCTGGGGAGAGAGCTGAGCAACTAAAGTACTCGCCTTGCAAGCAAAAGGACTGGAGCCTGGATCCCCAGACCCCACCTCCCAGGCAGGTGTGGTGGTCCCTGTCAGTCCAGCCCTGAAAGGCAGAGCCTGGGAATCCCAGAGCAAGCTGGCTAGCCAGACCAGCACTAATGGATGCTCTGGGTTCAAAGACTCAGAACAGTACACTCTTGAGCCTCAACACTCACAAACATGCACCCATCCACATGTAGACATACATACACATACATGCACCCTATACATCTATATACATGAAAATGGGGAAAAGTTGATTGATTTAAAAAGATCTATCATATGTCCCAATATCCAAAAACTTCCAAATGCACATATCACGGAGATCCTTTCTCACAGCATTCACACAATATTGAACCAACCCAAGGGTTCAGCAATGGAGCAATGAAGATGTGGCAAGTGTGCACAACCATAAAAAAGAACCAAATTATGCCATCTGCAGGTAAACGGAGGAAACTGGAGATAATCATACTACGTGAATTAAGTCAGTGTTAGACAGATATCACATGATCCCACATTTGCACACCCTAGATGTCACCTAGACACATCACTATGTAAACATATAAAATCCTGTGTGCATATCTGACATGAAAGTAGAAAGAAATTGTCTAGGGTAACAAAGGGGACTAATGAAAAGTGAGGATGGCTGAGAAAGAAGGAAACAGGGTGCATGTTCAACATCATTATATACTTGTATGAAAAACACCCTTTAAAAATCAGCATTATGTGTAATAATTATACATCAATTACAAACAGTATTTTTAAAACTGTGTGGGTGTGTGTGCACGTGTGTGTGTGTGTGTGTGTGTGTGTGCACGTGTGTGCACTGTGTGCTCCTGTGGAGGACTAAAGGTGACTTTAGGAATCACCCCAGACTGTTTCTACCTCCTTCACTCTGGGATTTCCCAGGCTCTGCCCACCAGGGCTGGAAGTGCAGGCTGCCACTGTTTCCACCTGGCATTTTTTACACAGGACCTGGGATGCAAACTCAGGACCTTCTGCTTGTATAGCAGTCTTAACCCCTGAGCCATCTTTCCAGACCCTACAAATAGTATTTAAATAAAATAAAATTTGACTATTATGCCAAGCACTCCATTATCAACTATCACTTTCATTTGTTCTACTGTAATTTTCTCTATGTGTTCAAACTTGAAGCTTGAGTTAAAGTCTTATCTATGCTTATTTAGCAAAGACTGTCAGCCTAATCCTCGAAACCAGGGATACAATAATTGGCAAAATAGTGGGGCCATCCAATCCCTCACAGTATCTATAGCAAGTGATAAAAACAGACACCAAGGGGCTGGAGAGGTGGCTCAGGGGTTAAGCCTCCGCCTTGCAGGCAGAAGGTCCTGAGTTCGGATCCCAGATCCCACGTATAGACGCCAGGCTGAAGCGGGAGCGGCCTGCGCTTCTGGTCCTGGTAGGGCGGAACCTGTGAATCCCGGGGCAGAAGGAGGTGGAGGCGTCCATGGTGGTTCGCGAATTCGTCCGTGGTTCTACACATACACAGACACACACACACACACACACACACACACACACATACACACAGATGCGCGCGCACACACACACGCATATGCACACAGTTGAATAAATTATAATAATAATTAAAAAAAAAAAAATTTTAAAAACAGACACCAAGACAGAAATGTCTGTGATTTGTAGTCTAGAGACAAGTGAAGAAAGGAAAGCAAAGCAAGAAGAAGAAACAAAGAGATTTGGAGAAGCAGAGCCTAGAATGGGGAAGCTATTGGTTCCAAAGACCAGAAGAGCATGGATTTCCCCAGAATGTTTTATACCCAGCACGCATGTGCTGATATCTTTCTGCTGATATCTTGGTTCTATTTTAACTTCTCAGACCCTCACACTAGCCTAATGTTTAACTGGTATTTGGTAAATGTTTGTTAATTAATGATAATGAAAATTTTGGTTAGAAAGACTAAATCGAGATGGTGATTAATTTTGTGGAGTCGCGCTAAGTTCAAGTTCAGTAGAATTTGTCTTGAGGAGTGTCATGGTTTGAAATGTGTCCCCCACAGTCTCATATATTTGGCAAGGTCATGGAACCTTGAGGTGGAGCCTTGCTGGAGGAAGGCAGTCACAAGGGGTGGGCCTTGAGGTGGATTAGTCCCACCCTACCTCCAGGAGAAGGCTGCCTCTGCAGCAAGCAGTTTTGCAGCTCTCAGCTTCCAAGATGTCTGCAGTGACTTCGCCTCCTCCAGCTTTGGCCAGCCAGCCATGCTGCCTCTGCTTTGAGAGACTGTCTCCCCTCTGGAACCGTAAGCTGAATAAATCTCCCTTTCTCCTTTAAGTTGCTTGACTTTGTGTGCTCTGTCACAGCAATAGGAAGGAGTAACTGTTACAAAGAGGAAGAATTTGAAAGACCATCTTTTCTGTGTAGTGTGCTGTGCTCAGCATTATGGGTCTGCATGTGAGTCCCCAGAGTTGGAGCTGCCCAGAGCTGCAAGGCGCGAGTCTGTCCTCAGGCTGAGACTTCATGGTATCCCACCTCCCTCCCCTTAGGCTCTGCTCAGTCAGCTGCTCTTGTCATAATGACAACAGGAATCTTGGCCAGGTGTGAGGATACAAAGACAGGAAAGAGACAGTTGGGCCAAAAGACCCTCTGTGTGTAGAGGGAGGAGAGCTTGTTTTCTACTTGGAACAGGCTAGTGGTAAAATAAGTTAGAAAAAGTTAATATAAAACATTACACAGACTTATCCCAGAATAACTGATAGATCACAGAAATCATTCAGACTTTTGATCTCCACTGATTAAAACTGTGAGATGATGTCCCAGAGTTTAGTTGTATGAGGATCTTGCTTCTATAGTTTCTCGTTTTGATGTCAGACTCATTTCCCACATTCCGAAGTGTCCTGTAGCGACTAAGAATGATAGAATTATCATGGTTATCCCTTGTCCCCAGTCTTTCCAACTTTGGCTCTTGGTGCTGCCTAATGGAAGAATCAGTTGCCTCTTCTTTCCCTTCCGGTCTTCAGAAGTTAGAACCAGGGGCCGGCAAGATGGTTCAGTGGGTAAAGGCTCCTGCTAGCAAACCTGGAAGCCACAGTTAGATCCCCAGGAGCACATATACAGGTCCTCTAACTTCTATTTGCCTCTCTCTCTCTCTCTCTCTCTCTTACATACACAGGTCCTCTAACTTCTATTTGCCTCTCTCTCTCTCTCTCTCTCTTCGACCAAACAAAATATTTTAGGGGGGACAGAACCCAGCAGGTTAAATCACCTTCCCAAGGACACTTGGCCAGCATACTCCAAGGCAAGAACAAAGCTCAGCTCTGCTGATTCCTAGCTCTGACCACTCCCACCTCTCCATCTGGAGGCCTGTGGTATGCCCTCGAGTTTTACTTACTCCTTCCAAGTCCAAAAGAAGGGATGGCCCAGCAAGTTGGTCAGACGGTTCTTCATGTTTTTTCCAGAAGAAAACAGTTTACAAATGAGGTCCTTCGTCTCCTCATTTGGACATTGTTCAATCAGCGCTTTCCTATTTTGAATCTTCAGGGTCTCAAAAGGAATGTCACCCTTCTTTACCACATACAGGACCAGCCGTCCAAGGGCCTGTGCGGAAGTCACAAATCAAACCAAGGGTGTGAGGAGTTAGCTATGTATTTGGGAAAGCTTGGGGAAGCCAAGGTGAAGCTTGATTTTTTTTTTTCTTCATTGGACTGAGATCTGCCCAGGAGATTAGTGAAGTACATCTCTGGGGCACTCCATGAGGACATTTCCAAAGAGGATCAGAACACGAGGGTTCAAACCTAACAGATGTTTTCACCCATTGATGGATTAGACGTTTGAGTACGTCTCCTGGGAGGCGGTAGGGCTGTGGAAGGTAGGACCTGTGTAGGGAAGGAGGTCATCGCTGGGGGCACATCTTTGACCGTGATATCTGGTCATGACCCTTCCTGCAATGGAGCGGCTTTGCGTCCTGAGCCCTCTGAAACTGTGATCTAAGTGATTCTCCTTCCTTTCAATTGTTCTGCTCAGTACTTTGGTCAGAGCTACAGGAAAGTAACTCACACAGAAGGTGTGATGTGACTCATGTGCAAATGGAAGACAGGAATTTCAAAGACCCTGCAGGCTTCTCAGGGAAAGAAAACACCATTGTGTGCGAACATAGATAATCAATGCAAAAGGAGAATGCTTTAAATAAAGGGGATTCCTCAGAACTGGCTGGGAGGCAAATAACAAAGCCATTCCAGATCTGGAGGGACACAGTGTGGCAGAACTACCAAGAAGGAGGCCGAGTAGGCGACATCTCTGCCAGACGCCAATCCAGAAGAACTGAAATTGGAAGCCACTGAACTAAAAGGCCAGAGAAGAGACAACAGCCCGGGCAGGAATGAACCTGCCTGGAGGCTTACAACCACGGTTCCCACTCTAGGTCTTGCCAGAAGCACTGGCATTTTAGATCCTTAACTTTCCGATCAAGTTCTGTTTCCTTTGAGCTAAAGATTGACCCTGCCCTCCCCAGGAGTGTTCTGGGGCCTGGTATCTGTTTGGAGTTCAATGCATGAGTCTGACTAGACCGGAGGAGAGCGGGGAGGTAATCTGTTACTTTATCCTTGGGGGAGAGAGGGGAGAGGATGCCTCCTGAAGGAGCTTTGAAGTATTAAAAAATCCTTCTTGAGGTCTGGAGAGATGGCTCAGGGCTTAAGTTTTGGCCACAAAAGCAAAAGGACCTGAGGTCAGATCCCACGTAAAAACACAAGGTGGAAACAGCTGCAGCCTTAACTTTTGGTCCTAGAGGGTGAAACTAGAGAAACGCCAGAACAAGAGAATAAGGAGATCCAAGATGATTCCCTTTGGCCTCCACAGGTACATACTCACATACACCTACACATATGTATGTACTCACCGCTACACACACACACAAAGTGAGAAGTCCTTCCTGGAAGTGTTTGGAAAAGAGGCCCAACCTGCTTAACACACTCATGTACTCAGTGAGTGGAGAAGGAAAGATCACACTGAGCAGCACCATTATGATGTCTCCTCTGAACATTGAAAGCTCTGCTAAAAGAAGCAGCCCAGGGAACTACCAATTGCATATAGAAAAAAAAAAAAAAGGAACATTTCTTAACTGTCCCTGGGAACCGAGGCAGTAAACGAATACAGAAGCAGAGACAGGGAGAAAGTAAATTGGACTATGGAAGTTACCTCCAGATCTCTCTTGACTTCCTCTGAGTTTCCCATCCACTGGATGCTCTGATCAAAATCTGCCAGGCGAGCCATGTTCTTGGAATCTAAAGAATTCAGAGGTGCATGGAAAATATTCATTCTCCAATTCATTTAAACAGGTAGGTAACACTGAGGTGGGTGGAGAGCAGGGTAGAAAAGCAGGGCGTACTTGGGGGAGGAGCACGAGAAAAAGAAACGGGTCCCTCACCCAGGAGTTCGGCTGAAGCTTCTCCCCAGCAGAGAAGCAAGAATTTTAGCTAACTAGTCAACAAGCTTTATTCAGAAGAAAGACAATGAGTGAAGGGGAACACAGCCCAGGAGTTTAGTCTCTGGCTAAAGAGACAGGTATTAACTCAAGACTTCCAGAAATAAAGGTAAAACTAATTTCAATTTGGGAAATGCTGGCCACAAAGTGCAGGATGGTCTACGGCTGGGTCATAGGAAAACGATGTGATCAGGGTTGGAGTAGCACTGGGAAGGCAAGTGGGCTAGAGATAAAAAGAGGAAAGAGAGAATTCAGATAGGAATTCCTGTGACCAGAAGGAGAAGTAACATCACAAAGAGGC